>PVKU01008366.1:0-74842 GCA_004027475.1 Anoura caudifer
AGGTTCCTAAGCCTCTCCTCATTTTTTCGTATTCTTGTTTCTTCCTCGTTTTTTGTTTGGTTGTTTCTTTCTTCCTTCTGGTCCACTCCATTGATTTGAGTCCCAGTTTTCCTCCCATCTCTATTGGTTCCCCATGCAGCTTTCTTCATTTCACTTATTGTAGCCTTCATTTTTTCATCTAATTTGTGAGCAAAATCAATCAATTCTGTAAGCATCCTGATTACCAGGGTTTTGAATTGTGCATCTGATAGGTTGGCAATCTGTTCATCGCTTAGATAAATTGGCTCTGGGGCTTTGATTTGTTCTCCGGTTTGAGCCATTTCCATTTCTGGGTTTTTTTTTTTGTTTGTTTGTTTGTTTGTTTTATCTAGTCGCGGCTGTTACATAGTGAGGGGTGGAGCCTCAGGTGTTCCCCAGGGCGGGACAGCCCAGTCGCTGGGTAGTGACGCTGTATGTGGGGGCGGGGTCTGAGAGGAGATAATGGCGGTTGCTTTACTCTCTCTCAGATTCCAGTCCCTTTCACCGCTTCCCCCTTTGCCTGGATTATCTGTGCGTGAATATGGGACCACCAGGTCAGCCAGCCGCCTTGTGCGGCCTCACTGGTTCTGCACAGTTGCCTCCCCGTGCCCGGGGTCCGCCAACCGCCGCCTGTGCACCTGGGGGCTGCCAGCCGCTGCTGCCTGTGTGCCAGGTCCGCACTTCCGCTTTTTCCTGCCGCGACTCCTCCCCTCTTACCGGTCTGGATGAATCGTTGTTGGACTTCCAAACAGTTTGATTTTCTGAGTTCTGGTTGTTTTCTTGTTTCTAAATCTTTGTTGTCCTTAATTTGGTTGTGAGAAGAGGCACAGTGCGTCTGCCTATGCCTCCATCTTGGCCGGAAGTCCTGAACCCAACAATTACCAATTGTAATATTTTCATTATGAAAGTATGTTTAAATTTTTATTGTTTCTTCTTTGGCACATAAGTTTTTTTAAAGTATGCTTTTAAATTTACAAATATGTGGCTTAAAATTTTTTTATTGATTTATTTTAATTGTGTTGTAACACAATTAAACCAGAGAAATGGTTTATATGCTTCTGATTCTCTGGAATTGGTTGAGATTTTCTTTATTTCCATCCAGATCTGAAGTGCATGTTTACAAATGTTACTTGTAGTCTAAAGAATATGCATTAAGTTAATTGTTTTAGAAAGCAAGGAGGTGCGAGGATCTTTATACTTTTAATGATCTAACTTATTAATTACATTGTTGTTATTTTGTATTTATTGTTGACATCTTTGCCTACTAATAATTAAGCAGTATTTTAATCTTGCATGATGGTAGATTTCAGTTTTAGCAGTTTTCACTTTATATGTGTTGATACCATTTTATTAGGCATATATATTTCTATCTTTTAAAAATTATTTTTATTTTTACATTTTTATTTTATTTGAGAGAGGGGGAGAGAGGAAGGGGGAGAGAGAGATTTGTTGTTTTGCTTATTGACGCATTCATTGGTTCCTTCTTGAATGTGCCCTGACTGGGATCAGACCTTAACCTTGGTATATTGGGACCATGCTCTAACCCACTGAACTACCTTGCCAGGGGTATTTTTAATTTTCTTAACTTGTAGTGGCTTTTTCAGCCTAAGTAAATGCTTTTATTTTCCATTTTTTTTTTTTGTTTGTTTCCTTTTGGTTGGTATTTGCTTGAATACCTGTCTTCATCTATTTATTTTCAAACAAAATTGTTCTTATGTTTTGTGGGTATACATACACATATATTTGTACTGGTGCAATAAATTACCGCAAATGTGGTGCCTTAGAACAACAGGAATTATTTTTTCACAGTTTTGGAGGCCAGAAGCCCGAAATCAGTATCCGTGAGTCAGAATCAAGGTGTTGGCAGCCGTGCACTTCCTGTGGAGGTTCTAGAGGGGAGCCTGTTTCTTGCCTCTCCGGCGTTTTATAGCTGCTGGCATCTTTGGCTGTGGCTGCATCACTTAAGTTTTTGTGTCTTGGTCAAATTGCCCTCCTGTCTGTGTAGTTAAGAGAGGGCAGTGATACCCTGCTGGTATGGCACAGTGGATTGAGTGCCCACCTGCCAACCAAAGGGTTGCCTGTTCGATTCCCAGTCAGGGCACATGCCTGGGGTGTGGGCCAGAACCCCAATTTGGGGCGTGTGAGAGCAACCACATGTTGATGTTTTCCTCCCTCTCTTCCTATCCTCTTTCACCTCTGTCTGGAAGTAAATAAATAAAATCTTGGTTAAAAGAGAGAGAGAAAGAGAGAACGAGAGAGAGAGAACGAACAGTGCCCTCTGTCTTCTTTTTATAAGAAAACTGGTGATTGTATTTGGGGCCCATGTAGGTAATCCAGGATGATCACACTGTCCTCACAGTCTTTGCCATGAAAAGTAACATTTGCAGATTCCAGGAGTCGGGACTGATACCTTGGTGACCATTATTATTCAGTTTCTACAGTGGGTGTGATATCTGTCCTTTAACTGACATAGTTTAGTACAGTTACATTTATTGTGATTTTGATAAATTTGTACTTTTTCTAACTTCTTACATTTTGTTTTCTATTTGTCGTTTTTTTCTCTCCATGCTTGCCTTTTTAAACAACCAAGTTGTTATGTTTTTCTTTGTTCTCCTCTCTTTTGGTTTGTAAAACGCATACTCTCTTCTTTTTGTTGTTACCCCTGTTATTTTTACCTGCATATTTAGCAAAGTCTGAAATTAATATCATATTCCCATGCCAGACAAAACAAAGGCATTAAAAATACTTTAATTCCAGTTAAACTCAGTGATCAAGTTATATGCTGCTGTTGTTAGTATTTTAGTCTAGCCTTCCTTTTAATCATATGAATTGGACTTCATTATCACTATATTATCCAAAAGCATTTTTTAGATTTACTTTCTCCCATTTAGTAGTTTCTTTACTTACAATTCTTATTGTATTTCTGTTTCTTTCCTGGGATTATTTTTTTCTTCTGTAGAAGCTCCCTTACTGTAGGTCTGTAAATGGTACCTCTGCTTTTGTTTATCTGAAATGACTTTATTTCATACACTGGCTTGGGATATAGTTTTGCTTGGTGTGGAAATCCAGGTGGGCAGTTACTTCCCTTCAGCATTTGAAGATACTTTACTCCTGTGTTCATGTTGTTTCTGTTACAAGTTTGCCAGTAGGCTAATTGTCAGGTGATCTGTCTGCTTTTAGAAATTTTATTTTCCCTTTGCTATTTTGCAGATTTATCATAATGTGTATGAGGTGTGCATTTCTCATGTATTTTGCTGAGTATGTGTGGATTCATGTCTCTCAGTGATGTAAACTTGTCAGCCGTCCTCTCACTGGGTGTCGGCTCTCGCTTGTTCTCTGTTACCTCTGCCTGTGACTCCAGTGAAGGGTAGTGGCCTTTTTTGCCCTGCACTCTCTGTCTCTTCTGTCATATTTTGCATCTCCCTAGGCGGGTTTCTGGGTAATTTTTTCAAAACTGTTGTTTCATTCACTAACTCCTCTTTGTGTTGAAGCTGCTGTTAACTTATTAATTGATTTAAACTTTTTTCAACATTATTTCAAAAGTTCTATTTGATTTCTTCTTCAGCTCTGCCCGTGGCTTGTTGTATTTATCAGTATGATTAATTTATACATTTTAATTCTAGTATTTGAAGTCTTTGAGGGCCTAGATTTGGGTTTTTGTTTCTGTGGCAGTTGTTTATGGAAATTGTTTTTGGGTTTGCTGAAATTTTGACTTGGACCTCATATTTAGTTAATCTCAGCCTGGAGGTCATCATTCCCTCCTGATGCTTTTTTCCTGAGATGGTCACTACCCACTTGAGACCATTTTCAGCCCTTATAGCAAGGGTCCCCAACCCTGGGGCGTTGACTGGTACTTGTTCCAGGCCTGTTAGGAACTGGGCTGCACATTGGGAGCCAGTGAAGCCTCCACTCCCATGACTGCCTGAGCTCTGCCTCCTGCCCCCCCCCACCCCGCCTCCCCTGCCCTTTCCCCGGAAAAATTGTCTTCCAAGAAATGAGTCCCCGGTACCAAAAAGGTTGGGGACCAGCCGCCTTACAGAGTTCCAGCTCATCAGCTCCTCCTGTTTTGCCTCCAGCAATGCTGATTTTGTTGGGCATTTGACCTCTGGTAATGCCGCCTCTTGGGAGTGTTCCTGTTCAGTGTTCTAGTTTCATTCTCTTGGTTTTGAGTTTGTTTGTTTGGTCCTTGGAAGTTTCATGTATTTCTTACATGCAAATGACATTTGTTTTTATGTAAAATCTTATTTGAGTGATAGGTATTTTTGAGCAGAGGCCCCTCAAATTTTTGTCTTGAGATCTCCAAGTAGAATTTACTAGTAATGGAAATAGTGGTTGTGTACTGGTTTATGACTTACTGTGTGCCAGGCACTGTATGGAAACACTTTGTTGCTGGTGGAAATGGGGTTCTCACATGGAGTTGCTGGAAAAGTATTCTGGGGTCCCTTGCATGGGAGGATGAAGTGCAGTGGTAAGCTTTATTGAAGCTGGAGCAAACACAGGGGACTGTTCCCAGGTACCCAGTGTCTCCTCCACAACCAGTTGGCTTAGCTCTGCCCTGCTGTGGGAGAGGTCCAGCCTTGTTGTCACTGAGCCCAGAATAAGAGCCAGGGTCTAGAGGTATGCTGTTACCTGGCATCAGCCGGGGCCTCGAAAGCTGCCACAGTTCAGTTTCATCCATGCCAACGCCTAGTCCGTCTCAGTCTCTGTCCCTAATGGCCAGCTCAGTCTCTGTTCCTGGCTGTGCTCAGACTGGCGCTGTGCTGCGGCACCCAGGCCTGCGTGTGGAGCTGGTGCAGCTGCCCGGCCCATGTGGCTACTGCAGGAGAGAGCGCGTGAGTGAAGGGGCAGACACTCGCCACTGAGAGGGGCCAGGGGTGAGCTTTGGTTATTTTACCACAGACTTGGGAAAGAGGCTTTTCTTTTAGACTAACCAATCTCTTTCCTCATGCTTTAAGTGCTTGTGTTGGGTCTTTCCCCTGTCCAGTCCCTTTCCTAGATCTTACAGGCTCCCGTGTCTCCATCCAGTCTGACCCTTGTCCCAGGCTAGATACCTCTTCTCTATGGTTGCCGTCTTGGCTCCTACTGCACGTATCTTGAAGGACAGGGTCCTCCCCCTGTGCCATCTTGGCTTCTATTGGGCACGTGCCCAGCAGAGGAATTTCCCCTTGACTGTTTTCCCTTTCCCTTGGTAATTGCAGCTAATGGCTGGTTGTCCCCCAGGGAGCCCATATCTCCTGTCCCTTCTGCTCTGTGGAGGATGCCCAGGGATGCTGGGGAACTGTGAGTGTTATAGCTTCCTAGTGAGTCCGGCCTAATGTCTGACTCAGCTCCCTAGCTAATTAGGCTTAATGTATGGTTTAATTTGCTCCCTTCCTTCATTAATGTTAACTAGCCACCTACGCTAACAACTTGACATAAATTAACTCATTTAATCTTAAACCAAAAAAGTACATAATGATATTCCTATTTTACAAAGGAAGAAATGAAGCATAGAGGGATGAAGTGTTCCTAAGGTTACATAGGTAGGTAGTGGTGAACTGGGGTCAGAACTCAGGTTGCCCCAAGGTCTAAGGTCTAAGCTAAGCTAAGTTTATTAATCAGTCACCATTGAGAGGCTAATGGAATTTTGCTGAAGACTCAAGCCCTGATTCTTTCTGTACCAATGTTAACAGACAGATTTTGGAACTATAAACAGGACAGGGTGCATTAAAGTTCACTTCAGTTAAACAAATGGTTGGCTGGCTTATCTCGGCTTGCCTCACCCAGAGTTGTTTTCGAAGCCACACCCAAGTCTGTTTCAGTGAGCTGCACCAGAACAGTGGTGCAGGGGCTGAATTAATGTGAGGATTCTCACTTTTTCATTAGTGTTACATGTGTTGGTACAGATAGGACACAGGACTTTTACTTAAAATATGAAAAGGTAAAATAAAATGAGTTTATAATCAAATATTATTTTTAACTAAAATGATGTATTTTACCTTTGAATTGGTTAAACTTGATTTTTGGAAGTTTTAGAAATGAATTTCGTAGTGTTACTTTTATGTTCTCATCAGATATTAGACAATTAAAATATTTATTTATAGGGTATCTGTTATGTGCCAGGCATAGTGCTAGATATTTTATTTTATTTTTAATATTTTATTTATTTATTTTTAGATAGGGGAAGGGAGGGATAAAGAGAGAAACATCAATGCGTGGTTGCCTCTCATACATCCTCCACTGGGGACCGGGCCTGCAACCCAGGCATGTGCCCTGACTGGGAATTGAACTGGCTACCTTTTGGTCGACAGGCTGGCACTCCATCCACTGAGCCATAGCAGCCAGGGCTAGGCATTTTACATTTATTATTTCTAATTGCCTCAACAACCTTGGAACATAGGACTCGAGTGTATTTTATTGCAAACAAGGAAGGAAACTGGGGTGCAAAAGATGATCAGCCTTGCCAAGGGCAGACGGTCGATGATGAGGCGGTGGTGGGGCGCTGATAGTGTCAAGTGGAGCTGTCCTTGTGGGGCGTGAAGAAACATGTCCCATGTCTCCAGGGATCGTTGGCGATGAGATGACTGGGAAACATCATTCATCAGAATAAATTCCAGCTGGGTTCAGGAAGAGTGTTTAAGATTGCAGAGATTGTGGAGATTGTAAAATGTTTGTCAGAGATAATGTCTTAAAATTTTCTTGCTACATTTTATTAGACTTGTGCTGTGAAGGAGTGCCTATAACATTTTCTTTAAAAGCAGAACTCAAAAAAGGTTTTTAGACCTAAATATGCAAAATGTTAAGATACTTGCTCATTCAAAAATAAGATTATAGAATGTCAAATGTAACAAAGGGTCAGTATGTATACTGTTTTCCGAATTTGTAGGAATAGATACATCAAGATTTCAATGAAGATGTAAGGTGAACAAAGAAATTAATAGGCCCTATGGGAAATTTCTGTAAATAAATAAATAAACAAAGACCATTGATCCTCACCTTCTAATCAGAGAAATGTCAAATAAAGCAGCCACTTCCAATCCACCAAAGTGGGGAAATTTTAATGATACCTCTGCTTCCTTCTCAGAGTTTGTGAGCCAAAGAGGAAGTGAAACTTCATGCTAACCCGAACCCGGTCCGAGGCTCCCTGCACTGTACACTTGCCAGCGTCAGACCCACCCCCCCTTCAGACGGTCATTCAGAGTCGTTATACTCCACTGTGTCACTAAGCGCCTGCTCTCGGAGCTCCCATGTAGGCAAGGCCCTGCAGCTAGGGCTTTTTAAAGGGGTCACGTTTTCTGGGATGTTTCTTTTATTTGTGGTGTTACAATTATTCAAGAGTGCTTTGCATTTTTATTGGCTTGTAAAAATATGCTGTAGTTTTTCAGAAGTGTTCCGACTGCGTGGAAACCATTTTGAAGTATGTCATGCTCTTGGGGCCTGGTAAGAACTGCCTCCCATGAGTAAATGAGGCATTAATACCCACTTGAGGCCTGTGGTTGACACTGGATGAGATGGGTCATTTCTGTCCTGTAATCCCTGAAGAAGTCAGGCTGCAAGGCCAGGGCCCAAGATTTTTCTAGATACAGAGGATACATACTTGGGAAGGAATGAGTTACTCATTTCGAAACTGGGTTATGTTCAGGTTAAAAGTGCCAGTGTTACTTAGTTACGTATTAAATGATAGACATGGGAGGGATGGGTGTCTTGTTTGCTCCTTTGAAGAGAGTGACTGGCATCCTCTGGGCTTCGTTTTTCTCCTTTGTGGACACACTGTGGAGTGTTTCAGCCTGCGTCTGCCCAGGTCTCTCCCACAAGCCCAGGGACAGAACTGCCCCTTGTCTCTGTGTAAAATCTGCTGTTTACAGGGTGTGAATCTTTCCCACTGTCCTCCAAGTTGTTTATTCCCCAAATTGAAAAGATTTTATTTCTAAAATTTTAATCTGTAGCCTCATAATTTTAAAGTTTTAAAGTGCCTATGCATATACAGATGTTAGACAGTTATTATTTTTAGTCATTTTGTTTTCATTTTTAAACAGAAGGGATATGCAAACATTATTGGGTTTCCCTCAGTCTCCAAAAGTTCAATACTTTTTTAAAAATGGAGTTTATATTTGAGAGCTATTGACATGCATTTAGGTAAGTAAAGTAATTCTAGGGAATTTTAACTACCAAAGATCTAGTTGCTCAGTGTTTATTAGTGTTAAATATATTTTATTATATTCCAGGTTTTTGAAAGCCAGGGGAGGGTATTTCAGGTCCTAGCTGTCATGCTTATGCTAGCCAGTGAGCAGGATTTCATGTTGAGCACCTCATTTCCACTCCTCAGTGGTCTTGTAAGATAGGTGCGATTATTGTGTTCCTTCTACCAGTGAGCATGCAGTGGCACAGGTAGTGAGCTTGCCCGGGGCACATTCCTAGTAAGTGTTAATATCTGGGCTGGGGTTTGAACCCTAATGTCTCCAGTGCCTTCCTCCTTCCCAGTAATTATCGCTGCTCATTTTCAGCAACTGTAGGACCTGGGGGTCACCCATTCCTTACCATCTCCTGGCCTCCCACAAGAGATCAATTTCAGGCAGATGACAGGTAGAGAACAGACCTATGGTAACCACTCAGAAATCACCAAGCAAACAGCTTGTTCTCATTCAGCAGTGAGGGAGAGGTTGACCGAGCCCCTGCCTAGTCATGTTGGCCTCTGTCTCCATCGTATGTTTGCCTCATTACACAGCTGCATTCCAGTTCTGTCTGTGTAACAACTTGGGCTTCATGGTACTCATGAGATTGTTTCTACAACTAATACTTTGTATCCTGCTCTTTCATAACTAATAAATTGTGCCCCCAATATTGATCCATAGATTTTTCAGGGGAAATACTTTCATCTTAGGCTAGTGTTGTTAAACAGTCCCTCCTAATATGTTTAACTGGAGTGCAGAGTGGTTTTTTCCTTACCAAATCTACATACAATTTTCTGTACTCACATGTATCTGGTCAGCCTGTGCTTCCTGGCTTACTGAGTTGGGTCTTCCTGCAGTCTGAGTACCGGCACACTTAGTGGTGAGCTCTGGAATTCTCCCTTTCTTGCTTTTCTTATTTCCTCACCTTTGGGAGTTGCACTTGCTTAAGTCTCCAAGTCTAACCCGTTAGAGACAGATAAAGCTACTTGTGCTGTGTATACCAACTCTGGGAATTGACGTAATTCTTAGAAACATAAAACCCAGGTAACTCAAAACACAAAACCCAGTTTGATACGCAGATTGTCCGTTTGCAGTCTGGAACTTCCTTGTGAGTGGCGGACTGAGACTGGGAGTCTGTTTAGTGTGCGGCTCTATCCCCAGGGCCTCTTCAGTTGTACGTCAGTTGTGGCTGGCTCAGGCAAAGTGACGGCTTTTCTTACAGTCGAATACCTCTGCCATCCAAACTTAGCATTGTCAGTCTAGAATGGTAGACCTGAACTGGATTTGTTCCTCAATGTATAATAACTGAGGGCCTCTTAAGTGTTAGCCCTATGAATGCAGTCGTGAATCAGGCAGACAAGCCTGCCCTCTAGGGAGTTACATTCTAATAGGGGAGACAGACAACGGGTTTCTGATAGTAATCCTAATAACCAACACTGGAGTGCCTCCTGTGCGTCTAAGCACATACATGCACTAACCGTGTGAGGTGGTACTGTTGTTAGCCTTGTTATTTCAGGTGTGGGGACCGAGACCAGAGAAGTTAGGAATGTCCCTAAGCTTACTGAGCAGGAGTCTGGCTCAAGTTAGTTTTCTGAACTTGGTGATAAATGCCCTGAGGGGAAAGAAAACACAGAACACCCGGGGTGATTTGAGAGAGCTTGGAGTGGGGGTACTTTGAATAGGGTAGTAAGGGAATGCAACCTCAAAATTTGCAGGTGAAATTTGACCTGACACCTGGCTGACAGGGAGTAAGGCACTCAGAGTAGCTGGAATCTGTTCTGGGCAGAGAAGTGCAGGTGTAAAGGCTGTGAGGCGGGACGGAGCTGGTGTATCTGGGACAAGACCTCAGAAAGATGGCTGTGGCTGCACCTGGAGGTCCCTGCTGGCAGTGGTCAAGGTTTCAGATTTGTTCTAGGGACTGCAGGAGACCACAGACTGGCATCCAGCCAGGTGGGCACGACGGGTTGCATCGTTGTGGGAACTGAGCTGCAAGAGGTTAAGAGTAGAGACAGGGAGACAAGACCTGGGGAGGATTTAGAGTTCTGGTGGGGGCGCATTAGGGTTGAGTGGACCTTTTTGTATCTTTGTTTGCTTGTTCACCAAAATGTAGATGAACATTGTAGAAATGTAGAAATCTTGGTGCTTAATGAAAATGGTGATAGGCTCATTTTATCCCCTCTCTAAACAAAGGCCAGTTGTTGTTCCAGCCTTAGCTCTGGCTGTGCTCTGTCCAGAGTGCCTAACAAACACCCTTGCCACTGGGAGGTCACCTTCTTCCTTCTTTGGAGCCCTAACTACCTGATGTTGCCACTTGCCTCCCACCTTCCTTTCCTGCCAGTCCCCTACCCACAGCACTTGGCTCTTTCTAACAGACTGTGTGATTGATTTACTACCTTGTTTACTGCCAGGCCTCTGCTGGCCCATGAATTCCCTGATGGCAGAAATCTGTTTTGTGCCTTGATGTCCCCCAAGCACCCAGATTGAAGAATAGGGCCTGGCCCCTGTTGGCCTCATTATAGGTGCTCAGCCTATATTTGGTGGATGGATGTTTGTGAGGTCCCTGATAGCTGCAAGGACCCATCACTGCTCCCCAGGTCTGGGTGCAGAGCCTTCTTGTGTGGGGGGTCCTCCCTCATCTCTGTGGTGGTATGTCTTTTGGAAGGGCTCCATTTTGATTAAGAAAAACTAATAAATATATGTAATTTGAGGTATAATTTTTTGGCCTAAATTTGTTTTTGGCTTTTTTTCCATTTGTGGTTATTAAGACTTTCATAATTCCCCCTTCAATTATCAGTAGGCATTTTTAAAAATTTTGGAAGTTATTTGGATATTAACATAGGTAAGTGGTAGTGATAATGAGAAATAAATTATATGAGAAGCTATTTTTGTAATGTTTTTGAAGCCAGTTACTGTTCTCTGTGTCTTTTTTCACTTGACACTATATTCTTCTCTTATGAAAACTAGACCATCTGAAATCGGTGTTCATGGGAAAATGGAGACAACTGTACTTGAACAACAATAAAAAATGAAAATGAAAAAAATCTGGGTGTTCATAATTACTTGATAGCACAAATAGAGTCTTCAGTCTCCATCAGCTGGCATCATTACGTTTCAGAGACTTCGCCTTTGGCAGAGTTTTACTTAGGGTTATTCTTGTGATTTTAAGTACTTCCTGCCTAGCTCTAAAGAGGAAAACCTGGCACCACTTTCAGAAGTCTCAGAGTTAATAAAGTAGATCATCTTTCTGCCTTTGTGTGTACAGAATATATATTTCTTAGTACACTCAACAGTGGTGTTGTCTCACTTTCTTTTATAATATGTTTACCTTGGGAACCAATTACTTCACAAATAGGAACATTTAGTTACTGACCATTAAATTCTGAAAAAGCTGCCTGCTTTGGTGGTCAGTATTTAATCATCTTTACAACCCTGCCAGACCTCTCCATCTTCTCCCTTCCCCCAGAAATATAAAAAAAATTAACTCAGACCCTTACTTTGTAAGCTACCCTCAAGGCATGAAATTCAGTAAAACAGTACATTTTGAAAGATTTCATTATTTCAGCAGAAGTATAGTTAAAAAATAAAAACTGTAGTAATGAAAGATAAATAGTATGAAGGAGCAGAGAGAAAGTGGCCAACGTGTCAGAGGAGAAGGTGGACTTGTGCTTTCTGCTTGTAGTTCGGGCCTGTGGCTCAGAAGAATGGGCAGTGACCATGTGGGGCCCCGCCTGTGCTGTGGTGGTTCTTTGTTAAATTGTGAGGCACCTTTGATAGGATTACTTCTCCCAGATTCCTTCTCTGGAGGATGAATTGCTGTTTCCTTGTGCAGTTTCTTTTTGAAAGCACTTACTTCAGAGTAAGTGATCGATTTGCACAGGTACCATCTGAAAGTACTGGTCGTCACCTTAAAGGGTGGGGAGGTAGTGCTGAGCCAGATGGAAGAACCCGCGTCCCACTGGCTCTGGCTCCCTGTGCAGCAGTCAGCAGATGAGCTTGGCATTTGGGGTGAGTGGTTTGGGCTCAGTCTCTGGCTTGGCCTTTTGTCTCAAGGCCTCAGGGACGCGAACGGAGTCAGTTCTGTCAATGGGAGACTCTCAGTCCACAGAGTGGCCTGATCTGTGGAGACGGTGCTCTGCAGGGGTCTTGGTACTGTCCCTACAGCAGCCTTGCACTGGTCACTCCTGGACCCCTGTGTTTTCCAGCTGCACTCTCCTCCACTGCATCTGGGGGAGTCAGTGTGGAGTGTGGGAGTCACAGAGATGGGGGCTATGCTTTGGCCCCCTTTCCCCTGTCTCCCAAGGTGCTGTCACCACATCGTCTCTTTTGATCACTAGGTTGGGGAGGCATCAGGTTGGCCAAAAAGTTTGGTTTTTTCTGTGTGATGGCTCTAGTAGCACTTATTTGTCTTTAACTTCATTCAGAAAATTTTTGTTAGATTGTATTGTGACAGCTGTCATATCAGTGTGCATTTAAAAAAACTTATCAAAATGAGTGAATTTTTGTGTAGCCATTTCGATATTGAAGATAGAAGAAAATATGTAACATTTTCAGCGTATTATGCTTTATTATTTCAAAAAAGGTAAAAATTCAGCTGAAATGCAAAACAGAATTTGTGAACCATGTGGAGAAGGTGTTGTGACTGATTGAATGTGTCAAAAGTGGTTTGCAAAGTTTTGTGCTGGCGATTTCCCACTGGATGATGCTCCACGGTCGTCGGGTAGACCAGTCGAAGTTGATAGTGATCAAATCGAGACGTGAATTGAGAAAAATCAGCGTTCTACCACATGACAGATAGCCAACATACTTAGAATATCCAAATCAAAGTTATTGGTGAAAACACAAAATATTTTTACTTTATAGATGAGGATTTCACATATGTTGAAGTTATCCAGTGGAATGAGTGGGGCTAACCACTGATCCCTGGCACAGTGGCCTGGGCACTGATCCCTGGCAGTGGCCTGGCCACTGCCCGTTTCTGACCCTTGGACTAGAGAGTTTTCTCATCAGCATAAGAAAACTGTTTTCATGAGAAGCATTTCAGAGTGCAGTCTCCACATCCTAGTCTTCATTTCACATTATTCTCCACTTGTGCATGCAGCTTCAAGCAGGTAACTGGGATCTCTAATAATATACCAAGGAAGGGGTTGATTAAATGCCATAGGTAAAAGGAATACAGTGGCAGATGTGTGACTATGTAAAAACTTAATAAAATGTGGAAGATTAGGCTGGGAACCTGTTAACTAATCATTTGTCATAAAGCAGAGAGGAAGCAAGAGGACCAACCAGATAATCAAGTCCTAATTAAAAGCCTCTGGGTGACAAGGCTGGGAAGCATAGCTGTGGTTCAATTTTACCTTTTCCTTTTGCTCTCTCTTTTAAAAAAAGGTTGATTTTTAGAGAGAAGAAGGGGGAAGGAGGGAGAGAAAGAGACATTGATTTGTTGTTCCACGTATTTATGCATTCATTGGTTACTTCTTGTGTGTGCCCTGACCGAGAATTGAACCTGCAACCTTGGTGTATGGGATGATGCTCTAACCAGCTGAGCTCCCCAGCCAGGGCTTGTTTTTTTTCTCTCCGTTGAGTTTGCTGGGACATGTGATGGCCGAGGTGGTATGTAGTGGAGTTAAGGGCAGGTTCTCTGGAGCCAGGCCATCTGAGTTCAGACCCCAGCAACCCACTGCTGGCTGCGGAACTGCTTAGGCCGCCGTTTCCTTATCTGCAGAAAAAAGTGAGTTCATCCATGTAAAAATGAATTCCCAATCAGTATTTACCACAGAGTATACAGTGACTGTTTTAAAGGTGACTTGGGAGCATTTTCATCTATAAGAACATCTGGAGAGACAGGAATAGAAATGATCCGATCAGAGGAATTAAAGGCTTTCACTGAGTGTGGCATCCCTAGCAGGGTGCGCTCTCTCAGCCTGACGCTCTGTTGGGGGAAACCTAAACAGGTGGGTGTCTGTCCCGCAGAAGTGCGGAGCTGGCTCGGAATGTGTGCAGCAAGGGTTCTGACGTGTGGTGGTGCGTGCTCTTTCATTCAGGAGAGGGCTCCAGTGTTGGGCTCCTTCCTGCCTGTTGAAAAGGGGTTTGTTCCCCTCCGTTGATGGGCACAGCACCTGGTCCAGAATGGTGGGTTTCTGAGAGTTTGTGATGAGCCTCTGGCCAGGGCATCCAAGTTCCTTCTGCTTTCCTGCCTGAGGCACCAAACAGGGTGTGGACTGTCCCTGCAGTGCTGTTCCTCAGTTCTTCCAGGGCTTGGCTCTTAAGTGTTGGCTCTTCTAGCCTGTTTAAAATCTTGTCACTCTTTAGAGAAAGACAGGTACCGTATGATTTCACTCACTCATACGTGGAATCTAAAAAATAAACGATCAGACAAAAGAAAAAATTGGTAGATACAGAGGCAGCTGCCAGGTAAGAAGGGGTAGTGGCATGGGCAGAAAAGGTGAAAGGAGTAAGAAATACAGAATAGTCATGAGGATACAAAGTACAGCCTAGGGAATATAGTAAAAACTACTGTGATGACCGTGTGCTGCCAGGCGGGTACTAGACTTAAGGGTGATCGCTTCATAAGGTAGATAAATGTCTAATCACTGTGTTGTATACCTGAAACGGACATAATATTACATATCAACTGTACTTGAAAAATAAATTTAAAAAAATGTTGTCACTCTTTCCAGCAAATGCTCCACTTTTTCAAAGCTTTTTTCTAGCTGTATTGTTGTGGAATTGACAAAACTGTGATATGTTTAAAGAATACAACATGATGGTTTGATAGGTGTATGTATTGTGACATGATTCCCACAATCAGGTTAATGAACACATCCAGTCACTTTGCTTGGTTACTTTTTTTGGGTGAGTTGTCCTTCTATTTCATTGAATTTTGTTTCAGGAGAACAAATGGTGCAGTTTCATTTTGGATGCGAACCTCACAGAGTCCTTCTAGAGAAGTGGGATGTCCCTTGCAGCAGTAGGCTCCCTACTTTAAGAACAAACCAAGTGCCTACTGTTTGTAAAACTCTCCCAGGGCTTGCTTACAAAAAATGGGTTAGAAAGTAAGTGCCCTCATTCTTCATGGGCCCTCAGACTGGTGATGGAGCAAGCATATACACTCGTGATTTGGTCCTGTGTGAAAATGGCTGAAAAGAGGTGAGAATAAAGTATCTTGGAACACAGGAGGCCAAGTGCCGAGCTCAGGGCCTTGAGAAAGCTTTATGGGACAGGAAGTATTTTAATTGGGTCCTGAGAGTGAGTGGGGCGGAAAGGTTCAGGGGAAAGACCGCCGGGCCCGCCTGTGAAAGAAGGGGGTGTTGCGTGCCTCTCCTGTGCTGATTCTTCCAGGCTGTTGTCTTCACAGCTCAGCAGCTGTTTGTTCCCCAGCTGATTGCCACTTGCCCCAAGCTCCCTAGAGGCACTTGGTTAGCTCTAAGAGCATTTCTTCTGTGAAGCTTTCCCCAACCACTCCTGATTAGTTTCCTGGGGCTGTGGTGACAGAGTGTTGCAGGTCAGGTGGCTTAGCCCCCAGAAAGCTGTCTGCCAGCTCTGGAGACCACAGAGCCAGACCACGGTGCTGGCGGAGCTTCCTCCAAGGCTGCGGGAGAGTCCTGGCCAGGTCTCGGCCCAGCTGCGGGTGACTCACGGGCATCTGTGTGTTCCTTGACGTGTATACCACCTCAGCCAGACTTCGTGTGCCGTCCTCCCTGCATTCGTGTCTGCATCCAAATTTCCCCTGCTCGGAGTGCCGTCAGTCCTACTGGACTAGGACGAAAACCGTGTTTGCAATTAAGGTCTCAACCTGAGGTGCTGGGGGTTTGACCTTCAACACTAATGTTTGGAGACACAGTCATCCCATAACACGGCCTGTCTGCTCTTTCTGCACACCCCATTCCCACATCCTGCCATGCACACAGTTTCCCTGCTGATGAATAGGTTTCTGTCATGGCACCAGGAGTCTTTGCACACGTTCATTTGTCTGTTGTCTCCTGCCCGTGTTGTAATTTTTTGTCTCTGGTGCCTTGCACATCGTGTGGAAAGTAGCTCTGTGGAGATACTCTGGGCACCAGGAGTTACTAGAAATAAAGGAGGATGGGTACTGCAGGGCTCCCCCCTCTTCTCTTGTTCTCCTGTTGATGGTGCCAAAGGCTGTCTGGAGTTGAGTGGCAGGTGGCCTGGATCACCAACAGAGGCCACTACTTCTGCTGAGTGTGTGTGATGCGCCCTCGTTTATTCTCCGTCCAACAGTAATTCGTTGTTGTGTGGCAGTCAGTGCACTTCTGAGAGGTGTTTTAAGAGGATTTAGCAACTGATGAGACCCGAGACCCTCTGGGTTTCCTAGCAGATGCCTTGCCCAGAGCATTCCTGTCAGAGCCACCTTCTTGTTCGGGCTGTGGTTTGAGCGTTCTGCCTTTAGGGGTTCAGAAGTAACGTATGTGAGTAGTTGAAATAGTTAGCTATTAGCCAAGTGTCTGCGCCAGAAGGAAAATGCTAAGGAATAGTGGAATCTGCCCCAAAGCTTTAAAATAAGCTCATTAGGTATTTTAGGCAAAAATTTGTCTGGTTCCTGTTCTGAGGCTTAGTTACATGTTTAGTGAGGACGGATCCTCGTGGGGCTGCACTGCACGCCCTTGCTAGGAGAGCACATGTCAGGGTGCCCATTGTCAGTTCCAGGTCAGTCAGTGGCATACTAGGCAGAGAGGTGTCCTCTGGGATGTTAGAAAAGAGAGAACATTAATCTGAAAATAGTCTTTCATCCCAGGATCAGTGTTGCCTGTCTGGAAGAACTTGCTGAAATGAGTTCACCCTGGGGCAGACAGAGACCAGAGTATGGGAGGTCTGGAGGCAGTTTATTCTGAGGGCAGTTCAGACACAAGAGTATCTGGTGTGGTAGACCCCGCTTTATCCTTCTTCCTGCACCAACAGTGAGTGCTCATGGCCAGTCTTGATTGCTCCTGTGTAACCCTTACCCTCCCTCCACACCATGCGGTGTCCTGCCATTTTATCCGTACTTCTGTAAGTGTATAATAGGACCATGATAATATCACACCTAAAATTTTTGACAGTCATTTCTTGATGCCATCTAAGTCTAGTTAGTGTTCAAATTTTAATTGTCTCAAATTTCATTTTGGGGTTTTCATTTTACAGTTTGTTTGCATCGAGATCCAGCTCAGGCCCTCCTGTTGGCTGTCAGGTGTGAAGCAGGGAGTGACAGCCGTGGTTTTGAACTGTTCTCTGGCCTGGCTGCAGAGAGGGGACTGTGGTGGGAATTCCTGGCAGCTGTCGCTGTCCGGGAGGTGAGTGGTCATTATCTAGCGTAGATGGTATGGTCAGAATGGAGACAGGTGGCTAGGTGTGAAGGGCCACAGGGCAGGGCGGGCTTGTCTGTTGTGGTTTATACAGACTGCTGGGTTCTGTTGGGTGTGTACGTCTGAAAGGATTGCTCCCAGAGATTTCATTGGTTTAGTTGTCAGTGTGTTAAGATTTGTGAAGTCTTAAAATTTTTATGCAGGTAAAATGATAGCAAATTATAGAATATTGAGAGAGAAAAACATCAATCCTTACTTCATAAATCAATTTATTCAACTTTAATGCAGCTTATTTGCCATCATATTATCTTGTCTGTGTGTGATTATGATGATAATATGGATAACATTATAGAATAGGAAATTATATAGTTTTCATATAAACATTATCTCATGTATATGAGGCTAAGGAGTTTTCATAGTTTTATAATATTGTATTAGATGTCAATATTTATGACAACCATCCATGTATTAGACATTATTTGTTACTACTCTTAAAGTTAAGTTGGCAAAAGTTTGTTGTTGTTGTTTTTTTTTTTGTAACAAGACAAAAGGCTACTTATTATTTATTTCCAGATGGATTTCATCTTTTACTTGGCATGGCAGAAAGTAAAAATGTTGCGCTTTGAGGTTTATTTTTATTTTTTTAAAGATTTTATTTATTTATTTTTAGACAGAGAGGAAGGGAGGGAAAGAGGAACATCAAGGTGTGGCTACCTGTAGCGCCCCGCCCCCCCCACCTCCACAGGGGACCTGGCCTGAAACACAGGCATGTGTCCTGACTGGGAATTGAACCAGTGACCCTTTGGTTTGCAGTCTGGTGCTCAATCCACTGAACCACACCAGCCGAGGTGCGCTTTGAGATTTATTAATCAGAATGTTCCTAGGCCAGATATGGAATCCATTCTGTTTTTTCAGATAAAAAGAAACCTACTCATATAAAAATAACCTCAGGATGGGGCAAAAAAGTACATTTATCATTGTAAGTACATGAAACACAAGAGTTTATTCTTGTATCATTATTTGTTAATTATTGTATTATTTTTAATATAAACAACTGTAAACCTTTGCCCCACCCTGTATTGAAAGCCTGAATCTGAGTTGCCTTCTCTTCCTTCCTCCCTTCCTTTATTACTGTTCACATTCAGCATTCCTCTGTATTAATTCCAGGTGTGCAATGCAGTGGTTGGACAATCATGTATTTTATAGAGTAGTCCCTTGATGTTTTAAGTACCACCTGGCCTCACATATAGAGGATTTTTTATATCTGTATGTTTCCATTTAAAAAATTGGACTTGTAACTTTGTAGAGATTTTCCTTGAAAAAATTTGCCATCTTAAAACACTTTTAAAAACTTAAGTTAATGAACCTGACGTTATAACTGGCAAAAAAAAAAAAAACCCCAAAAAACAAAACAAAAAACCCAAGTATAGGTCTTGTACTTTAAAAATGGAATTGTGTTTATTTTTGATTATTGGGTTCAGAATATGTATACTTTGTGGTTTACGTTTATAGGCTTCCTTATTGGAGGAATGGAATGCATGTATGCCTGGCTTGCAGCCCATTCACAGGGCAGTGTGTAGTAAACGGAGCTGTTTCTGCCTTATCTTTGACATGCTGCTTTCACAAGGATTCTTTGCTCCCAGTCAGCTCTGGGAACGGGGGAGCAACAATAGTTGCCTCTTAAATGTTCCTTTGTCCCTATTCACAGACAAAATGACTTAAAATTGGGACTCCTTTAGTAATAGAGAAATTATTAACTAACTGTATATCCTTTTGTCTTTTGTAAAAAATAAAGTAGAACATTTTTATCACGCTCAAAATGTTCAGCTTCAGTTAACATCTAGTGAAATGTCAGACAACCATTATTATTTTGTTTTTTGGGTCGTTCATTTAGAACAGGGGTGTCAAACTCATTTTCACCAAGCATCATATCAGCCTTGTGGTTGCCTTTAAAGGGCTAAATGTAATTTCAACTCCTTAACAGTTAAGAAGTAGTTATATTTGCCCCATATTCGGCCCTTTAAAGGCAACCTCAAGGCTAATGTGGCCCCTGGTGAAAATGAGTTTGACACCCTTGTTTTAGAACAAACTAGGTTAAAGCAAACAGATTAACTAAAAATTTTAAAGGAAATGTTCAGTGTACTCTTAAAGACTCTTAACAATACTCTTAAAGACTACATTGGGGTCATTGGTTCATTTATTCAGCGTTGACTTTTAGTCCCTTATTGTTTTCTTGCTTTGTCTTTCAGTACTTGAAATAGTGTCACTTTAAGCGTGCTATTAATTCTGTCATAACTTTAGGTTTCAGAAGGGCAATATCCAAACTGATTTAAGAAAAAAAGTTGTTTTGCCCTGGCTGGTGTGGCTCAGTGTATTGAGTGCTGGCCTGCGAACTAAAGGGTCGCTGGTTCGATTCTCAGTCAGGGCACATGACTGGGTTGCCGGCCAGGTCTCCAGTAGCGGGCGCATGAGAGGCAAACACATTGATGTTTCTCTCCCTCACTTCTTCCTCCCTTTCTCTAAAAATAAATAAATATTTTTTAAAAACTAAAATAAAATTAGAAAGTTTTCTTAAATGGATTCTTTGGCTGTTGGTACTGCAAAATATTTTTTGTACAAATAAACTATTCTTTAAAGCTGAATTGTGGCCCAAGTTCAGTGGCACTAGTGTCATGGGAGCTAATGAGACATGCAGAGTCTCAGGCCCCTCCCAGACGTACTGACTCTGAATCTGTGTTTTAGTGTGATCCCCAGATGATTTACAGGGCAGGGCAAAAGTAAATTTACAGTTTTTTGCATGGAAAATAATACAGATAATCAAACAATAATGCAAGAATAAAGTCTGTTTCATGTACTCACAACTGTAAACCTACTTTTCCCTACCCTCTCTATGCATGTTAAAAAGCCGATCGTGCCAGCCCCGGATTTCCAGGGCCTCCTGTTCAAGGTCAGTCTTCGCCCTGTGCCCCTCATTCCCTTCGTTCCTTTGGGGACATCCCTCTATCCTCCACTGCCCCTTCTGCTGCCACCCACTGTCATCATTATCACTTAAAATACAGCTTAGAGGTTAAGAAGAAAAGCTCTGTAGCCAGATGGCTTCGTTGGAATACCGGCCCTGTTATTTCCTATTTCTGAATCCTCACCTCTGCTCTTCTCAGTGAGTCCAGTTTCCCCAAAGTGAGGACCACATTGAATTGATTTTTGGGCCCAGCACAGTGACTAGACATAACAGATGCTCAGTGAGTACTGCATGGCTGTTGTTAAAGCTGTCCTTCAGTGTTGTGTAGAAACACTAGAAATGGAACTGCTTGCACGATGATGAGAGAGTGCTGCTTGGAGATGCAGTAGTGAAAGATGAGCATAATTTGTGGTGTTTGAGCACCACTTCAAATAAGAAATGGGGATTAGAAAGAATGTAAAGGAAGTGGATGGCCAGACTTTTAAATTTGTGCCCTTTGGGTATTTTTTAGGTTGTTTACAAAGTAGAGCATGTTGGTATTTTCAGTACCTATCGTTGAACCAAACAGGTGGTGTGGATGAGGCTCATTTGTTTGTGTGGATGGGTGTGAGCAGCTTCTCTCCCATTGGCCTCTTTAGGGAGTCCTTTGCAAAGTCACCACCGATACTCTTGCGGGGGGAATACCATAAGTTAAATTTCTCCGGATGGGAACTGTGCTGCTGTTAGCAGATCCTATTGGTGTAAGACAATGTCCTGACTTTAAACTGTTTTGTCAGGTTTTTACTATCCAATTCTTCAGATTGTCAGAGGACTCAATAGCTTTGTTAGACTGTTGTTGTCTGCTGAAGAACAATGGCAAGGACAAGCACGTCATTAGCTGGTGGAAGGGCAGGAGAAGGCTGATCAGCCCTGTGACCCAGGGCCACAAAGAAGCTGCACATGTCATGCCTGGACCGGTCAGTCAGTCAGAGCATCCTCATGCTGAAGATGCGATTGTCAGGCTGATGCACTGTTTGTGAAATGCTGTTGCACATTGATTCAAACAACAATACTTTCTTTCATCTTGATTCTGTAGGAGCCTGGAAAGCTTGTGCAATGAATGGTGATACTCAGGCCGCAGTGGTGACCTCACCGCCCCCTACCACAGCCCCTCACAAAGAGAGGTACTTCGACAGGGTGGATGAGAACAACCCAGAATACCTGCGAGAGAGGAACATGGCACCTGACCTTCGCCAGGACTTCAACATGATGGAGCAAAAAAAGAGGGTGTCCATGATTCTGCAGAGTCCGGTAAGAGCAGCTTCTTCCTGAAGGGTCTTCTACCTTCCCCATGTGCCTTAGCTCCTGCATGCTCTGTTGTGTGTGCTGTGGTCCTACCTCCTGTGCGGGTGTCACTGATGAAGGAGTTCAGTTTAGTTCCAGTGATCAGACACAGTACAGGAAAAATCTTGCCTTGGCTGGTGTGGCTCAGTTGGTTGGGTGTTGTCCCATAAACCAAAGGGTCCTGGGTTCAATTCCTGGTCAGGGCACATGGCCCCTGCATTGTAGGTTCAGTCCTTGGTTGAAGTATGTATGAGAGTCAACCATTGTTTCTCTCTCTCCCTCCCTTCCCCTCGTTCTAAAATCAATCAGCATGTCCTCAGGTGAGGATAAAAAAAATAAAAGGAAACATCTTGTGTCATAAAGGATAACAGGTGTTTCTCATTTTCACTCTTACTGCTTCTCCAGTGAGTATTTATTGACACCTTTTAAAAATTACTGTTTCCTCCACAATACCCAGCTTGGTGCTGGGCACTTGGTAGGCCTCAGCAGTACTTGGTTTACTGGTTGATCAGCACCTTGAATGACAGTCACACCCAACAAAGTACCTTCTGTTTGCATCTCTAGAGAAAGGAGTGCTGTCTTTTTATTTTTCTATGTGCACACTGCTGCCCTGTTTGTTTCATGCTGCTGATCTAGTCTTACTTTATTCCCTTAGTATTTTGGAGGGCCATTGGCAGATAGTCATTGAATTTATTATTAATATTTATCATCTTTTATGTGCTGTTCAAGGAATTGGCCTCTAACTCTAGCTTTACTTGCTGGTTGTTACTATTATTCACGTATTACTGAGGTGTAACACACATAGATGCACAGATCTTAAGTGCACAGGTTGGTGAGTTTTGACAGAAGTGTAACCCCGTGCAAGCACCAGATCAAGGCTCAGACTTTGCGTTCTAGTTGAAGGAGACACACAGTAAGGAGTGAGCAGAAGCACTACCAGAAACAGTTGGATGCTTAGTTGTGTGTGAGTTGGTTAGGACTGGCCTCTCTGAGGAAGGAAGGGTGAATCTGAACTCTGAAGGAGCTGGCGGCTGTGCAGGGTCGTGGGGAGGAGCATTCCGGGTTGAGGGAGGCGCCCAGGTGCATTCTTAGGACAGGGATGAGCTTGGGCTCCCATGTGTTGGAGCACAGGAGGGACAGGGAGGAGGTCCAGCAGGGTTGGAGAGGGAGGAGGGAGCAGGTCCTGGAAGGGTGGGGAAGTTCAGATCAGGGGTTTGTTTTGCATTCAGAGAGTGACAGAGCCACTTGCGGGCTGCAGACAGGAAGACACAATTGAGGTTTTGCAGAACTCAGTCTGGGTTTGATGTAGAGAGTATCCTGTGGGGCAAGGGAGAAAGCTGTCTTCCAAGCAAGAGATGATGGTGGCTTGGGTCAGGCTGCTACCATAGAGGTGGAGAGAGGTAGACTCCTCAAGTTTCATTTTAGTGTGGGATAAATAGCAGGAAGAGGTGAGAGGCAGCAAAAGAATCTGGACACCATCTAGACTTGGCTTGAGCACTTTTCCCACGTAAAAGCAACAAGAAACTAAAAATTACTGGGGATACAGTGAAGCAACTAAACTTTCAGCACCTAGTAGTATGTGTTAGGTACTGGGGATTCAAAGACAGTGAAGCCCCCTGACCCCCAGTTACCTGTCTCAGTGCAGCGTGGGACCCTGCATTATTGGGGAGATGAGTGAAGCTGGGCTTACTTCAGAGGAATGTCCCTGGAGTTGGTATCTTGGTTTTAGGAATGGGTGGGAAGGCCCGCCCTGTGTGCACAGGTGCTGATCGTTGGATGGATGTGAGGGGACCTGGACTATTCTCCATGACATTAGCTGGTGGAGTTCTCTGCTGAGAATGGGCACATGGAGCAGGTCGGGGGTGGGCAAGGAGAGTTGAGAATGGTTGTGGGGTTGATGTGGGGGTGCACTCAGGTCAGTGGTCCTGAATGTATGGTGAGATGACACAGCCTGTCCTTGCTGCTTTCCTCCAGCCACCTTCAGCAGCGCAGGTTGGAGGGGTGGAGGGCTGAATTCAGTCAGGGCTTGGATTTTGGCAGAGGAAATAGTAGAAAGGAGAGAGTTCAGGGGATGGCAAGGGAATGAGTATAGTGTTCAACCAAGGGTCTAAGGGTGAGGGAGGTCAGGACACAGGGAAGGTAAGGGACAGTGAAAATGTTTTAGGGTCACAATGGGGTTGAAGAAAGAGGGAGAGGATGCCAGAAGGGGCTCTTTGGAGAGCACATGCTTGGCTCTGAGATTGGAGAGGGGCACAGTTACTAGGAGTGAGCAGGTTGAGGGCTGACCACAGAAGCAGGAGGCTGGTGAGTTGGGTGACGACGGGTCACTGGAGGAGAGGCAGTCAGGAAATGGGAGGTGAGAATGTGGGTGCTGAAATACCAGGAGCTAGGACCCAAGGTGCATGCAAGGTCGTTGGCCAGTGACTGCAGGCTGGCACCTCTCCGGGACCCAGATGAGTGGCTCCGGGCCCTCACTGGTCTCTGCTGTGCATAGCTCCTTCCTGCACACGCAGGTCTTCTGGGGTGCTGCTGATGCGGAGGGCCCCCATGCAGTCCTTGTGTGTGTGTGTTGCCCTCACTAAGCTTTATGTTCCTGGATAGCAAGGACCATCTTTACTGTGTTGAACAGTGTGTGTATTGAGTTATAGTGTCATGTAGTGTGTGTAGTATGTGTGGTGATGTATGTTAAATTGACTTGTATGTGGGTTTGAAAACTGTGGCAATAGATTGATTTTGCAGATTGAGGGCCCACGAGGGCAAGGAGCTGTTTAATTCAGTTTTTGCGTCCCTTGTGCCCTTCATACTCCGTGAGCTTAGCAGGGCCCCTATCCTTGTATCTCTAGTTGTAGCTGCGCCCCTCTCTCCGTGTCAGTGTAGTGGGCATTGTCATCAAAGAGGGTCCCCTAACCATGTTTTGGTGACAGCGGTTTCTTCCCGTTTCTTCCTTTCAGTCAAAGCCGCTGTTAGCTTTTCCCTCCCTCCTTGACTACCGTGGAATGTAATATAGGACATTGTGACGTGGCTGTGTTACTGGGGAGACCCTAGTCAGGGGGCTCCTTCTCCTTGGTTCTTGCCTTGCTCACAGGAGAATACAGACGAGAGATAAACACGTGTGATGGAGTGAGAGAGCAAGTCTATTTATGAAACACATGAGCACAAAGCTGCCAGCAGGCATCTGCCAGTCTGAATGCCCCATGTACAGAGGAACTAAAGTTGTCAGTAACTTTGCTCTGTGTACTAGAGCAGCTGGCAAGCGGGCACTCAGCTAATCTGAGTGCGCCGACTGTTGGGGTTCAGGGGTAATATACTTTAGTCAGCTTCTAGGTTCCTCCTCCTCTTTTAGCCCTTAGGATCAAATCATAGTTTTAAAGGTTTTCTTTCCCAGCCTGGTGGAAACAATACTTAAAGAATTTCAAGGGCTCTCCTCCTGCACTGCCGAATCAGCGGTGAGATGTGTCTCCTTTCTGTTTCTAGCCTCTCGTGTTAAGTTCTTCACTGGGTTGTGCTAGACAGGGGCCCTGCCTTGTTTACTCTGAGGCTGCTCATTCCTGGCTGCTGCCTAACAGGACATGGGCTCCTGGCTCTGGGCACTCCTGTGTGCCATCACATTAACACCAGTACATTTGCTTCGGCATGCTTCACTCCAGTCGACTTAGTCTGACCCTTGGAGAAGCTAGAAATGCTTTTAGTATAAAATCACCCAGAAGCGCTTGGAGTGCTTATATTCAGATTTGGATAAGTGGTGAGCTCACACTCTCACGTGAAATATTATTTACAATTGCCTGACAACATTTAGTTCTTCATAGGGTGTGTGATGAAGTGTTTCCGTACAGTTTGGGGAAACTGTACATTACGTGTACAGTTTCAGTGGTGGCTTCATGTTAAAGTCGCCATCAACCCAGCTTGGCCTTTCTGCCTAAGTTGGGGTTATTGATAAAGGGTGAACGTTTCAAGGTTTCTTTTTCAACTTTAAATAATTTCAAAAAGTGAATTATGAAGAAAATACCGAGAAGTACAAAGTAGCACATGAAAATTACTGGTAATTCTATCACTGAGCATTATAATGAACACTTTGATGTATTACTTTTAGTCTTTTCTGTGTTTACATGTGTATTTGCTCTTATAAAAACTGGTTATATTGCTTTTTTTTTTTTTTGTCTTTTTTTAAAAAGATTTTATTTATTTATTTTTAGAGAGAGGGGAAGAGAAGGAGAAAGAGGGAGAGAAACATCAGTGTATGGTTGCCTCTTCCATGCCCCACACTGGGGACCTGGCCCACAACACAGGCATGCTCCCTGAGTGGGAATCAAACCAGTGACCCTTTGGTTTGCACACCGGTGCTCAGTCCATTGAGCCATACCAGCCAGGACTTTCTGTCTTTTTTTTTTTTTTTTTTTTTTTTTTTTTTTTTTTTTTTTAATTTTTATGTTCAAGTACAGTTGTCTCCATTTTCCTGCCACCACTTTTCTCTGCCCCACCTCCCACCCTCAATCCTACCTCTGGCTGTATAGCTTTATAATCTTTTTTTTAAAGATTTTATTTATTTTAGCTTTAGAGGGGAAGGGAAGGAGAGAGGGAGAGAAATATCAATGTGTTTTTGCCTCTTGTGGGTCCCCTGCTGGGAACTGGCCTGCAACCCAGGCATGTGCCCTGACTGGGAATCGAACCACGATCCTTTGGTTTGCAGGTCCACGCTCAATCCACTGAGCTACACCAGCCGGGGCACTTTACAACCTTTTTAACTGAAATATGTATCAAGAGCAAATCTGTATCATATAACTTTTTTGGCTGTCGTGTTGAATGCGTGCATAAAATTGTGCTGTTGGGTGGTCTGTGTATTTCATTGGTCTTCTGCCATTTCCCACGGGGACTGTCACCTGGTTTCCCTTTGCTTAGCACTACTGGGGTGATCATCCTCACGAACAGATCTGGAGCACATCCCTGGTTATTTCTCTAGAAAGAATTCCTGGGAATAGAATGTCTGCTCAGATTTTTAAGCTTTTATATTGTTAGCTTATTTTCCAGAAAGAATGTGCTAATTTATGCTTCTTCAAGTAGCAAAGTGTGGGAGTATCCATCACCTTTCTGGTACCAGATGAAAACAGGCAGAAGCTCGGTCTGTGTGAAAGTCACCCTTGCCTTGCCAGGGGACAGAAAGGAAATGGTGTCTCACTGTTTGCATTTGCCTTTTTGTAGGCTTTCTGTGAAGAGTTGGAATCAATGATACAGGAACAATTTAAGAAGGGGAAGAATCCCACCGGCCTGCTGGCCTTGCAGCAGATTGCCGATTTCATGACCACGACGGTTCCCAATGTCTACCCGGCAGCCCCACAAGGAGGCCTGGCTGCCCTGAACATGAGTGAGTAGCTCCTGGCCCTGCATGCTATCTCCTTCCAGGAAGAGTTTCTGGACAGTTTCTTAGGTGAAATCAGTGTGATACATAGAGTGGAGGTCTTTGAAGGTTAATGTGCTTTAGTTATAGGAAAATATAGGCTGTAAGCCTGAAAATGTCTTGATGTAGTGGGCTCATTTTTATGAGCCTGTGAGACTTAATTCTCAAGTAGGTGACTTTTTTTGTGGCTTCTCCTATGTGGCCTGTGTGAATTAAACTAAGCAGAAGTAATGCCTGTGGAGCAGCACATTGGTTTTGCCTGAACTCATTTTAGTGAGGCCAAAATTCTTACCCACCATTTCTCTCTGCAGCTTTCAAATAAGTGAGAAACAGAGAAATTCCATAAGAAAGCTGGAGGGAAAATGTTGGATGGGTGAATGTGAGAATGTGAGCAAAGAACAGTTAGCTGTGCAGTGTGGAACCCAGGGTAGCTGGGGCTTCAGCCCATGTGGCCTCCTGTGTACCAGGCCCTGGGTCAGGCTTTGATGGGTCTAGCTGGATAGACAGCTTTTGAGAGATCAGCTCCAGAAGATCACCTGGCATTTGCTATTTACCTATCCTATCCATGGTACTCAGAGAAGTTGACTGACATTCATCACAGTAATATCTCATTAATGTCTAGAGACATGTAATTTATTAGCACAAACCTTCATCCTGAAGGCCTGACTGGTATGGTTCAGTTGCTTAATTTGGTTTGGTTGGTTTGGGTGTGAAATTTGTAGCTCACGTTTTCCTGTATGCTATATCATTTAAAAAAAAGAAGATTTTATTTATTATTCTTTTTAGAGAGGAAGGGAATGAGAGAGGGAGAGAAACATCAATGTGTGGTTGCCCCTCACGAGCCCCCAGCTGGGGATCTGGTCCACAACACAGCCATGTGCCCTGACTGGGAATCAAACCAGCCACCCTTTGGTTCGCAGGCCAGCTCTCTATCCACTGAGCTACACTAGCCAGGGCCCTATATGCTGTATCTTAAATACATGATGCATTTTCTTCTGGCCCAAACAAAACATTGCTATTAAAGTTTGAAGCCCTTTCCATAAAAATGACTTGGTCCCGTTTCCTGGATGCGCATACTGTTTTTCTAGAGTCTAGCAAGTCTACCAGAGTGTGTCTTGGTGTTGGTTGTTCTGGGTTAATTTCACCAGCTGATGTGCCCATGCACTTTTTTTTTTTTTTTTTTAATTTAGCGTATTGTCTTGAATTGGTATGTGGTATTAATTCTGTTGCTTTGGTTTTGGATTCCTCAGGGGTTCCTATTACATGCATGTTGGGTTTTCTTGGTGTTTTTAAAATTTCTTTTTATTGATTAGAAAGAGAGAGAGGGAGAAGGAGAGAGAGAAAAACATGGATTTGTTGCCCCATTTACTTATGCATTCATCAGTTGCTGCTTGTGTGTGCTCTGACCGGGGATCGAACTCACAATTCTGGTGGTTGAGATGATGCTGCAACCAGCTGAGCCACCTGGACAGGGCTTTGTGTGTCTTCCTTAACTATCACTTTCCTCAAATCCTTTTTATCATTTTCTTCATTTCTTTATGATTTAAAACCTTTTTTCTTCCTTCATTAACTTTTCTTCAACTTCTTGTTTAGTGTTTATTTTTAAAATTATTTTTTATTTATACCTGACAGACCTAGGTAGGCCTAGGAGGAATGGGAAATCACCAGGCAGGAAAACTGTATCATGCAAAACTGTAGCCTGGGAAAAAGCCTGCCAGGGAAACTGCCTGCCGACCCTACCCAGGACAAACAGATGCCCGGCTAAGATTGGGGTCTGAGGTCAGCCGATCCGACATAACAGCATGCAGCTTTGACTTGAGCCTGACAACATATATCAAGAACAATGGTCAGCAGTAATGGCACCCAGCAACTGGCTCTAGCCAATCAGACTCTGACACCCCAACCAGATACCCATCCCTGGGTTTTGTGCTTAAAAACCCTGCCCTAAGAACAACCGAGTGGTCCTAACCACCTCCCTTGGTTGGCTCCACTTTCCGTCTTATCCCTGCTAATAAACCCTGTTTCTTAGCTCGCTGTGTCTGTCTGGTTTCTTGAGCAACTTGTACCTAACAATATCTAATCTCTTTTATGCTATAGCTCTCATTTCTGAATTTTCCTAATTATATTAGATATATTTTTCTCTTTCAATATTAATGCCTTTCTCTACCTTGTTATGAAATAAGAGTTTATTGTCTTCATCTGTTTTGTGGACATGTCTTTTTGTGTGCTTTCTTTCGTTATCTGTAGGAATGAGATTCTGACTCCTTATGTAATTTTTATACAGTACGAGCACAATGTTTTTCCGTTTGTTTTTACATGAAATCAGTTTTCTTAGAGGATCTGCTTCAGGAGAGTGTCCATAATGTTGTAGCTCTGTAGCTCCCTCTTTGTTCTCCTGAAGAGCAGAAAAGGTGGTGTCCGGTTGAATGAAATCGGGTTCCGTCCCCACCCATGCTTTCACCTGAACCTTTTTCTCCATCCCCTCTCCTTTCCTTTCTTGATAGTCTGTGGTACTCAGCTTAGGTTCTGATTTCCACAAATTTCTTAGTGTGAGACTTTATCCTGAAAGACAGTTTTGGGCAGTTTTCTTGGACTCGGGTGTGAAGAGCCCTCCTGGCCTCAGATCCCTTCTGCACTGGCCCTCTATGTGTCCTGGTGAGCTCCTGCTGGTCCTCTCAGGAGTCTCAGGGTCGGCAGTTGGGACCCGCCAACACCCTGCACTCTCTCTGGGAAGCCCTGCCCTTACGTTCAGTGTCCTGGGCTCATTGCCCAGTGTGTTGTGGAGATTGTCCTTGTGTTTGGGTTTGGCTGCCCTGGTTGCTGTAGTCATTTTTTTATGTGGGGCTGAGATGGAGATTTAAAAAGATTCTAAAACTATGCTGCCACTACCACCACCATCTTCTGAAAAATCTTCTAAAAAACAATTTTTAAAAATTAAAGATATAAAATAGAAGATTAATATATACCAATTTATACTTTTCTATATGCTTGAGATAGTTCACAAATAAAAGACTGGGATCAGCCCCAGCTGGTGCGGCTCAGTGGATTGAGCGCCAGCCTGCGAACCAAAGGGTCTCCAGTTCGATTCCTGGTCAAGACATGCCTGGAGTGCGGGCCAGGTCCCCAGTTGGCAACCACACATTGATGCTTCTTTCCCTCTCTTTGTCCCTCTCCCCTATACAAAAATGAATAAATAAAAAAATATTTTTAAATAGAAAAACATTCAGTCCTTTACCATTATATGTGTTTGTAGATGTCTGTTATCAAATTGAAGATGTTTCCTTCTATTTCTAATTTGCTGAGTGCTTTTATCCTAAAAAGATGTTGAATTTTATGAAATGCTTGTTCTGCATCTGTCAATGATTCCATGGTTTTTCTTCTTTAGTTTGATATGGTGAATTATATCAATTGGGTTTTGAATGCTGAACTAACCTCGAATTCCTGAGATAGACCCTCCCAGTCATGATGTGTTCTTTTCATGTGTTGTTGAATTATTTGCTAGTCTTCTGTTAAGTATTTTTGAGTCTGTGTTTATGATAGATATTAATATGTTTTTTCTTTCGATGTCATGTAATGCAGATATCTGTGTGCTTTTGCTGTCAAGGTAATACTGGGCCAGATAGAATCGGCTGGAAAGTGTTCTGGAAGATTGTGTGTAGAGCTGGTGTTATTTCTTCTTTAAGTGTGTGATAGAATTCACAGCACAGTCATCTGGGCCTGGAAATAGGGCTACTCAGGATACCTATTTCTTATGGAGTGAGCTTTTGTGGCTTGTATCTTTTAAGGAACTTGTCTACTTTATCTAAGTTAAAAAATCTGTTGGAATAGTTACTCACATTATCCTGGTATTATGTTTTTAGTGTCTGAAAGATTGGTAGTGATGTCCCCGCCCGCTTGTCCGTGCTGGTGATTTGTATGTATCGGGGCTGTGTTGTGTTGATGAGTCTAGCGGTGTACTTTGTTTTGTTTTGTTTTCTTTTCATTATTTTATTTCATTTTTAATCTCAAGATTAAATGTTTTTTTCTATTTTTTTGTTTGGTAATCTGCTTTTATCTTTATTATTACTTTTTTCTTTTGATTTTGGATTTAATTTGCTCTTTATAGTTTCATAAGGTAGGAACTTAGATCCTACCTTATGGATTTAAAAAAAACACAAAAAAACAAAACTGTGTCCTTTCTTCTGAGTTTTGCTTTATTGCATCCCACAAGTTTTGCTACTTTTTTGTTATAAATTTCAACTTAATTGTATTGTTTAGGGAATATAGTCTTTATGAAATAGTATCTGAGGTTTGGAGATTGACTTTATGGTGCAGTATGGAAGATTAATGTTTCAGAACTGTTATTATTCGATTTATATTTGGTAAGAAATATTACATCTTTGAGTTTTCCTTTTCTTTACTTCAGGTCTTGGCATGGTGACCCCTGTGAATGACCTGAGAGGATCCGATTCAATTGCCTATGACAAAGGGGAAAAATTGCTGCGCTGTAAACTGGCAGCCCTTTACAGACTCGCAGATCTGTTTGGGTGGTCTCAGCTCATCTACAACCACATCACAGTGAGTATCGGGTGGGGCAATGACTGAGTGGTTAATGAGGTGGTGTGTGTCCGGTGCCACCTCTTCTGTTCAGAAGGGGGAAGCCACTGAGTCAAAGGAAATCTTGGAACAGCTTCCTTCTGATTCCTGGCTGCAAAGTAAAGTATAGATCTGACAACTAGCCAGTTTGAATGAACAGATACGAGAACAGTAGTTCTTTAACACTTCCTTCTTGCATGCTAACCTGATAAATGCATGTTTACCAAAATTAGGAAGTTCTTAAAATCGTTTTATGCCTAAAAACCTAAGAATGAAGCTCTTTACTTTCCTTCTACTCTTATTTTACTTCTTTAGCTACTTTGGTTTTTAGCCATTTTCAACACTATCAGGATCCTTTATTCAGTCCGTGGTTGCAGTAAATACTTCCTGGGTGCCAGCTATGCATATTTGCTGTCCTTCGCCTGGCATTGTTCTAACTGCGGGCCACATCAGGGAGCAGAGCAGGCTCTGCCTCTGTGGGTCTTCCCTTCTGCATCCCAGGCCATCAGTGCACAGTCACTCCCTGTGTTGTCCAGCTGGACATTGTGGTCTGTCATCTCAGGAGCACTCTTTGCCAGCACTGTCCTCCCCCTCCCTAAACCTGAGTGCCAGGTCCACCTGCACAGCAGAGCCATTGGCCCTCCCCCTAGATGTGCAGCAGGTCTGCAGGGGACCATCGCACTCCCTGGCAGCTGTAGGACACCACCCTTGGGTGCACTCAGACGTCCTGCTGTTTCTCCTCTGTTTGAAATTCTTGACCTCCTCTTCCCAGCAAGTGACCACGTAGTGTCACTGAGAAAACAGGAACTGCTTGCTGATGTCTGAGCCCACCCTTATCCTGACCGCCTGTCCCAGCGTCCTGCCATGGAGTCCCATTCCTCCCTGCCTTCTTGGATTCCTAGTGCATCTCAGGTGTCTTTCTTTTTCTCAGTGCTTTTTGCAGTGATCGCCTCTTTGAATTGCTTTCCTCCTTTGACTTTTTAACTTGTTCCAATCTTTGTTTTCTTATTTAGCTTCTCTTATTGGATATTTTTAATTATTAATACTATGCCTGCTTTTGGTAACGTGTCCCTTACACAGATGTCTAAAGAAGGAGTCATAACCTTGCCATACTCTCATATTTGAGGCAATCAGGGTTAGCGGCCATTCAGATCGTCTTGCCCTTTTGTCTGTACTCAGCACACACTCGGAAGTGTTCTTGACACATGGACTCAGCCTGTGGTGCTTAAGCTCCATCCTGGACTGTAAGGAGTGCTGAGCCTCCAAGGCAGTGGTCTGGGACCCTGCTTTGTAACCAGCGCACTGTGCTTCTGGGATGCGATACGGGTCTTTGCCAGGTTACCAAGTTACCCTCCCCACCATCTGTTCTCCGTGTTGCCACTGAAGTGAACTGTTCAAAGTGCAGACCTGACTCTGTCGTGTTGACACTGTCGTGCTTGTAGACTGTCACCCACCCTAGCACACCTTCATTTCCCCCATAGTGGTGACCTCAGCCATACTGTACCTTTATGTTTGGAATCCATGTCTGCCCTTGGTCTGTGTCAGCTCCGTGACAGAGCCCCTGTTGTGTCTTCTGCTGTGTGTCCCCAGGACCAGGGAGGTGCTGGGCACAGAGTAGGTACATGTAAACTCTCAGGTGATGGCTGAATGAAATCCCAAGCCTTGGCTAGTGTGGCTCACTTGGTTGGAATGTCATGCTGTAAACCATAGGGTCGTGGGTTCCATTCCTGTTAGGGCACATACCTAGGTTGGGGGTTCAGTCCCTAGTTGGGGCACATACAGGAGGCAACCATTTGTTGTTTCTCTCACCTTGATGTGTCTCACTCTCTCCACTTTTTCTCTGGGATCAAAAATAAAAACCAGTGAAGTATTTAAAGATTTTAAAAATGTATTTATTTTTAGAGAGTGGGGAATAGGGGAAGAAAGAGCGAAAAACGTTGTGAGAGATACATTGATTGGTTGCCTCTCATAGGCCCCCCGAGTGGGAACCTGGCCCCCACCCCAGGCATGTGCCCTGACTGGGAATTGAACTGGCGACCTTTTAGTTCGGAGGTTGGTGCCCAATCCACTGAGCCACACTAGGCAGGGAAAAACACCAAAGTATTTTTAAAAAATTGTCAAACAGGAACTCCACGGTGCCTTTTGATGTTTGATTAGTGGGTCCAGTTACTCTCCACAGTTGCCAGCTCTCTCCCAGTGCCTGCATGACAGTGGCTGGCACCTGGGGCTAATTATCTTTGGCTGATGCTCTTTGTAGAGATTTAATGTGAAGTTGTTGCCTAAAAATTAGTTCCATGAAAATGTTATGGCTATGATAGGAAATTTTATCCTTGGCTTCAATAACATCATCACATTCTTTGGAAGTTTTAAAATGCTGTTTACCACTAGTCCTATTATGAATGCTATTTAAATAAGTTTGAATTGCTTAAATTGCTTGTGTGTTTTTTTCCACTTTAGTTATTCAGGACTTGGCCAAATTAGTTAAGTGTTTTCTGTTAGTGATCTGTTTGGGACTTACTACTGAGTGAAAAAAGATATTTAAGTTATCAAAATATTTCCTTTTTCTTGTGAACTAGAGAATCTTTTAGGAGGAAAGTTTTTGTCTTTCAATTCTTACGTCATTCATTTTTTTTGTTTAATAGTCTAGGTGTTACCATGTAGACAACAGAAAAAAACTATTAACAGTATTTGTCAGTGAGCCAGAAGAGTGGGCAGGTCATGGTGCCCTTTCTTTGGAAGAGCACCATGGGGATGCTCTGCTGCAAGGTTCAGACATGCTCACAGATGTTAGAGGCTTGTCTGAATTAGATCTCTGTTGTAAGATTGCATTGGATTAAGAGAGGCTTGGGGCTTATCAAAAGATAGGGCATTCCCATCAGTCCCTGGGCTGGCTGTCCTCTCTTGGTGGTACTTGGCTGATGGCAGGTTTTTCCGTCCCTAAATGCCTCTTGGTGTCAGTGGAGTGCTCGCTGCAGCTCCAGGGCAGTCTGGAGTCCACCTCTGTGACCAGTGCACTGTGCTTCTGGGGTGCGGCAGTATCTTTGCCAGAGATACTGATTTTTAGTGAGTTGCCTTAGATGTATGACATTAGGATTTATTTCCTGTACACAGAGAAGGGTCATTCGTTGTGTGAGAAGACATGTGGGGAAGCCAGCACTAGTCTATCAGGGACTAGAAAACTGACCGACATGACCTCCTCATTTTTCACGTCACATCTGTAGTTAGCTCTTTCTATTTGCTTCAGACTCAGAAAGTCATATATTGTAAAGTATATGTATATTGTAAAGTACTTTTTCCACTAAAGTATGTAGGTCTGTTAGGCTCACTCCTAGAAATAATGTTAAGGAGATAAGTGAAAGAAGAAAACATGATGTACAAATATATTTGGTACAGCCTTATCTATCATAATGATGAGTTTTTCATTATTTTCCCAGCAGTATGTGGGAAATGGCTCATCCTTCCACATCAATTTGAAGGAATGTTACACTAAAGACCATGCAAAATATGATTATTGTAAAACAAAATATAAAATGTATAGTTTATGGCTTCATGAATTATGTATGTATACAGACAAAAAAGAGGTGAATATAAATGATTGTGTGGTACTTTGTTAATGTCGAATTTAATAATGTGCTTCTAAAATTTATATGAAAGAGTACTTCCAACCAAGATGCAGATGTAGGTTAGATATACTTTGCCACGTCGCACAACCAAAAGAAGGACAACAACAAATTTAAAAAACAAAGAACAACCAGAACTGCCAGAAAAATCAAACTGTATGGAAATCCGACAACCAAGAAGTTAAAGAAACATTCACCTAGACTGATAGGAGAGGTGGAGATGGGCAGCTGGGTGGACAGGACTCATAGCAAGGCAGCAGCTGGCAGAGTGGGTGGTCCCACATTTGTGTACGGATAAACCAGGAACAGTGACTGGGGAGTGAGACAGACCTGCAACCCAGGGTTCCAGCATGGGGAAATAAAGCCTTAAAACCTCTGACTGAAGAAACCTATGGGGGTTGAGGTGGTAGGAGAAACTTCCAGCCTCACAGGAGAGTTCGTTGGAGAGACCAACAGGGTCCTAGAATGTGCACAAACCCACCCACCCAGGAATCAGCACCAGAACGGCCCAATTTGCTTGTTGGTAACGGGGGAAGAGACTGAAAGCTGGCCAAGGGCTGAGCAAGTGGCACTGTTCCCTCTTGGACCCCTGCCCCATGTACAGTGCCACAGTCCAGTGATGTGGGTGGCCCTGCCCTGGTGAATACCTAAGGCTCTGCCCCCTACAACATACCAGGCTCACCAAGACAAAAAAAAAAAAAAGGCCCAAATGAAAGAACAGATCAAAGCTCCAGAAAAAATACAGCTAAGCAATGAAGAAATAGCTAGCCTATCAGATGCACAGTTCAAAACACTGGTAATCAGTATGTTCACAGAATTGGTTGAGTATGGTTGCAAAACAGAGGAAAAAGTGGAGGCTATACAAAGTGAAATAAAGGAAAATGTACAGGCAACCAATGGTGAAGGGAAGGAAATGGACTCAAATCAATGATTAGGACTAGAAGGAAGAAATATGCATTCAACAGAACAGAGTGAAGAAACAAGAATGCAAAAAATGAGGAGAGGCTTAGGAACCTCCTGGACAACTTTAAACATTCCAACATCCAAATCATAGGGGTGCCAGAAGGGGAAGAGGAAGAGCAAGAAATTGAAAACTTATTTGAAAATATAATGAAGGAGAACTCCCTGAATCTGGTAAAGAAATAGACTTCCAGGAAGTCCAGGAAGCCCAGAGAGTCTCAAACAAGTGGACCAGGGAAGCACATACCAAGGCACATCGTAGTTACATTACCCAAGATTAAAGATAAGGAGAGAATCTTAAAAGCAGCAAGAAAAAAGGAAAGAGTTATCTACAAAGGAGTTCCCATGAGACTATCAGCTGATTTCTCAAAAGAAACGTTACAGGCAAAAAGGGGCTGGAAAGAAGTATTCCAAGTCATGAAAGGAAAGGACCTACATCCAAGATTACTCTATCCAGCAAAGCTATCATTTAGAATGGAAGGGCAGATAAACTGCTTCCCAGATAAGGTCAAGTTAAAGGAGTTCATCATCACCAAGCCCTTATATGAAATGTTAAAGGGACTTATCTAAGAAAAAGATAAAAAATATGAACAGTAAAATGACAACAAACTCACAGCTATTAACAACTGAACCTTAAAAATAAAAACAAACTAAGCAAACAACTAGAACAGGAACAGAATCACAGAAATGGTGATCTGTGGTAACATGGAAGTTATCAGTGGGGAGGGGGACGGGGGAAAATAGGGGGAAACGTACAGGGTTAAGAAGCATAATTAGTAGGTACAAAATAGACAAGGAGAGGTTAAGAATAGTATAAGAAATGTAGAAGCAAAAGAACTTATATGTATGACCCATGGACATGAACTAAGACTGGGGGGGGGAATATGGGTGGGAGGAGGGTGCAGGGCAGAGGGGAATAAGGGGGGGAATGGGGCAATGTAATAGCATAATCAATAAAATATATTTAAAAAATAAAATTTATATGAAAGAAAAATAGCAAGGAATAGCTATGAGAAGCCTGAAGAACTAGGTAAGGAGATTTTTTTCCTTATCAAATGTCAGACTTATAAGTGATAGCAATTAAAATAGTCTGCTTTGGGCAAAACAGAAGACAAGTAGACCAGCAGGACAAAACAGAGCTGGTGTTGCAGGCCAGTGGGGGAAGGATAGACTAGCCAGTGGTTGGTGCTGGCACAATTGGATGGAAAAATCAGAATTGAAAAAAGATATTTGCACCCCTGTGTTCATGATAAGTATGTGCTATATATACTTACAAAGCAATCCCAGTGAATTAAGGAGTAAATGTGAAAGGCAATACTTTAAGAACTTTAGGATCAATATGGGTGAAAGTCATTGATCTTTTTAAACCTCTGACTTAAGGAAAGATGTCTTAAGACATCTATCATAAGAGATGGATAAATTTGACTACATTAAAATGAACAAATTTCTCATTAAAAGACAGCACAAAGAATGTAAAAATAAAAGCTAAAAACTTGAACAATTTTACTTCACAGATAGCCAGCCAAAAATATCTAGAACAGATAAAGAACTGTCAATAAGAAAAAGCCCAGTATAATATGGAGCAAAAGACAAGAAAGGAATTTCGCAGAAGGAGAAATTAAAGTGGCTCATGAAAATATGAAAAGTTGTTTAACTCAGTAGTAACCAGGAATTTATAAATTAAAACCACAGTGGAGTGCCATTTTACAGACACCAGATTTTAGTTTTTGAAAAAGATGGTTGTAGAGGCACAGAACTACCAAAATCTTACTGGTAGTATCGTGCCATTAATTAGGCCCTTTGGAAAATATTTTGGTATCACCCCCTACTTTTTTCTCTGGGGAAATATGTACATGTAACATGCATGCTGGGAGACAGGTGTAAGGGTGTTCCTAGCATTGTTTGTTTGTTTATTTCTCTTGGGGTAACATTGGTTAATAAAATTTGTTATTGTTTTTAAGTCACTTTTTGTTATTCTATTACAGTTGTCCAAATTTTTCCCTCTTTGCCCTCCTCTGCCCATGCTACAACCCACTTCCCACAGTCAATTCCCACACTGTTGTCCATGTCCATGGGTCATTCACACATGTTTTTTGTCTAGTCCCTTCCCCTTCTTTCCACCATTATCCCCCTTCCTCTTCCTCTCTGGTCACTGTCAGTCTGGTCCAAGTTTCCATGCCTATGGTTCTATTTTGTTCATTAGTTTCTTCTTATAGATAAGATCATATGGTATTTGTCTGTTATAGCCTGGCTTATTTCACTTAGCATACTGTTTTCCAGTTCTATCCATGTTGTTGCAAAAGGTAGGAGTTCCTTGTGATCAGGAGGGTGGGGCATCTGCCTCTCCCCTGGGAGGCACTGTTCAGTCTTCTGGTAAAATTGTGGGTGTGTTCCTCCTCCCCCTGCACCGCCAGTCTTGATCTGTCCCAGCTTATTTTCAGTAATGTGTAGTTTCTGGTGAACTACCTGTTCATTTCAAGAGGGAGCCGATCTGTATAAGAGGGTCAGCTCTTTCCTGCTGGGTGCTGATGGCAGCTTTGTGTCCCTGATTCCCCCTTGCTGGACCAGTTTCTGTGATCTCTGTGCTTCACTGGCCTCAGCAGAACAGGGCCCTGGGAACCAGTGTGTATAATCTCCCTGAGAGAAGTTCTAAATGGGCCTTTCAGTGTTTCTCTTTCTATGTTTCTCTTGTGGATATGCATCCTGCAAGGGCTCTTGAGCCTGCCATGCCTCTTTTGCAGATCTTTGAGGTTGGTGGTACTTGAAATCCTGAAGGATATAGGGGCTGGGTGCCTCCTTCCCTTCCCAGAGGTTTGATCTCCGTCAAGGAAGTCAGCTCTGTCTGGCTGTAAATAATCTGAGGTGCTCAACCCCTGCCCCTCCAGTTCCCAGCCCACTGCCATTGCAGCAGATACAGTCCAGAGCTTTCCACTCTAAGTAGCCTCTGTCCTGCCATCTGCTCTGGGCTGGGGCTGAGAAGTCCCCTCGCTGTGCACCTTTCTGATCTCTCTGCCCAGCTGCACTCAGAGCAAACCATGCCCTTAATCCTTTCCCCTTGCTGGTAGGGCAACTGCACATGGGGTCCCTGCCCAACACGCCTCAGCTCCCCCTTTAAAAAGTCTCTGCGGGCACTCCCACTGCAGCACTGAGTCGCTGTCCAGCTTCTGTCACACACCACCTCTCCAAAAAGACAAGAGTCTCTCACAGTCCCAGCTGGCCTCAGTCTGCCCCTGCCACCTGACCAAGGTGCAGGTAGAATCCCTCTCTGGCACTCTGCCGGTTGGCGTTTGCCACTGCAGCTACGGGCATGCTGCTTGCTGTGTGTGTGTGCATCCTGAACCTCTTCAACTCTGTATTCAAGTCACTCCTGCTTGGGTCTGGGGGTTCCCTGCACTGGGAGGGGAGGGAGCCGCAGAGCTGCGATCTCTGACTAGGATCTCTATGGCTGCAGGCTGTTAGATCTTCACGCACATGTTGTGGGGTATCTTCTGTACTCCTTGGCTTCCAATCTTCATGTCAGCTAAGATGCTGTTGAATGTTCCATTTATTTTTCTGGAAGATCAGCCAAGAATCCAAGTTGGGGGCAAAAGCAAGTGGATTCAACTTCCATCTACCTGGCCACCATCTTCTCCCTCCTTAGCATTGTTTTTAATAGCAAAATGGAAACCGTATCCATTGACAGGAGAATGGCCACAGAAACTGCATGTCTGTTCAGTGGATGCTGTGCAGCCGTGAGAACAAGTAAATGGCAGCTATGCACGTCTTCGTCTGGAAGAGCCTCACAAATTGGGTGGCCAGTTCCACAAGAAGCAGTCTGATCTGGAATGCGCAGAGGACAGGAAAACACATCTCTTTAAAGAGGACGTACAGGTTGTCAACAGACATAGAAAAGGTGTGCAATGTCATCAGGGAAATGCAAATCAAACCACAGTGAGCTGTCACCACACACCTGTGAAAGTGGCAAGTATCAGCAGATCAACGAACAACCAGTGCTTGGGAGGATGTGGAGAAAGAGGACCCTGTGGATGGGAATGCAGACTGGTGCAGCCACTGGGAAAAGCAGTATGGAGGTTCCTCAAAAAATTAAAAACCAAAATACTACATGATCCAGCGATTCCACTTCTGAGTATTTATCCAAAGAAAACAAACATTTGAAAAGATACATGCATGCCCGTGTTCACTGTTGTGTCATTTGCAGTAAGACATGGAAGCAGCCTAGGCCCCCTGATAGACGAGAAGTGGCGCATATGCACATGGAGGGTGCCCCGGCCACAGAAGGAATGACATCTTGCCATTTGGGACAGCATGGATGGCTCTAGAGGGAATAAGGCAGCAGGAAAGACAGATACTGTATGGTGTCAGTTACATGTGGAATCTAAAAAAAAAATAAAACAAATTAGCAAACCAAGCCAAACAAAACCAGACTCGTAGAAAAAGATCAAAGGGGTGGTTGCCCGAGGGGAAGGGGTGGGAGGATGGATGAAAAGGTGAGGGGGATACAGTCAGTAATGCTGGGAGATGGTTGCCAGAATTAATGGGGTGATCACATCGTAAGGTGTATCTCGTCACTGCTTTGTGCACCTGAAACATAACTGATATTGTATATCAACTGAAGTAAAACAAATAAAATGTTGAAAAAAGTCACTGCACAATACAGACAGTATGATTCCAATATATGAAGTTCATAAACATAAAAATTAAACTGTTGCTTAGGGATGGATAGGTAAAAAGTAAAACTATAAAGGAAAAAGAAAATGCTTAACAAGGGTCAGGATGGTGGCTATTTCTGTGCTGTGGGAGAAGGGAGGTAGAACTTCAGAGACACTGGGCCTTCTATTTCTGAAGCTGGTTGAAGGGGTCCATGGGTGTGTGATTTCTTATGCTTAAATAATACACCTATCCTTTAATATTCCACATGTATGTTTTGGAATAAAAACTTGAAATAAGCAAAAATACCTGACACTTAATTTTTTATTTTCATCCTTATTTTTTCATTTCAACGAATACACAAAATAATTGCTTGTTTTATGTTTTGTTTTGACCCAACTTGGAAATTGGGGCAGTTGTGTAGTTTTCTTTTAGATAATTAAAAAGGCCAGTCTGATTTTTGAAATAAAAGAACTAATTAGCCATGAGCAGCCTGGCTAACCCAGCATTCCTGGGCGGGCATTTTGGGGAAAGGTGGGACCAGTGTGCATTTTGGAGGCAAGTGGAAGAGAGCTGAGAGACGGGGAGAGTGCAGGAGCACAGGTTCGCGGATGGCAGTGGTTCACTGTTGCTGCTTCTGCACCACCCGTGACTGTCAGCATGAGGCCATGTCATTTTCTGAGCCCTTCCTCCTGGGTGTAAGCCATCCACCCCACCTGTGGGTCTGGAGCCCAGGGTGCCCAAAGCAGTAGGGCCAGGATTTTAACTCTGTCCTCTGTGACTGTGGGTCCCCAGGAACCTCTACAGAGGCACTGAAGCAGGTTCAGCCTGAAGACACAGAGGCCGTGGGGTGGGCTGGTTTCTGCTGTCTGAGGACTAAGTGGTGGGTGGAGCTTGTGCTGTGCTGCGCGCCAGAACCTCGGAGGTAGACGTGGTGCTCAGTGTGGGAGAGGTCTCTGCCACTGGCACTCAGTGACCGCTGTACCCAGGATGTGCAGCCGGGACATTAGAGTGTTTGCTGGCTGCCAAACGTGGTGTGTGTCCTTGTCACTGCAGCTGCCCAGACAGAACGTGTGTGTGTGTGTGTGTGTGTGTGTGTGTGTGTGTGTGTGTGTGTGTGTGTGTCTGCTCCACCACAGAAGACTCGCTGGGCCGGTTAGACAGTTGCACTGAGTGCCCCAACAACAATCAGAAAACTCCGCCTACCTGACCCTGGTCAGAATTCTTAGTCCAAAAGTAAATGTATTCCAACTGAATAACTTTGGGAAGTCTATCCCCAAATCCTCTCAGACCTAGAAGGACTTTCTTTGAGGGCAGGACTCTTCTTTCTTCCTGCCCTGTTATTAACATTTATGTACATGACATCAGCTCTGCCGAGTCTGTCAGGTTGGGCTGAGGAAGGGAGAGTGCTGTGGAGGGAGCGGACAGGCCAGGGGCTGTCACGGAGACTGCAGGTGTTCGGGCAGCATGGGAGCGCGCTCTCATTTGTGATGAAGTGATTGTCCATTGTCCTACAGGCTTTGCGTACTAAACACAAATCTGGTTTGACTGTTAAAATGTAAGTTTTGGATTTCATTATTATATAACCAAAGAGTGACCGCTTTGCACATGCCACTTGTTTTTGTCGCCACTGGGTTTTTCTTTATACAGTTAATTATCATGAATGTGACCAAGATGTACGCTGTGTACCTGATAAATGACTGTGATAAATGCTTCTGTGCTGTATACACATTCAACAAACCCATAAGTTTGTGGCCTGAAGGAGATGCAAATAATTTTGATTGGATTTTCTCACTAACTCAGTCTTGTCCCCACAGACCAGAGTGAGCTCAGAGCAGGAACATTTCCTCATTGTGCCTTTTGGGCTGCTCTTCAGTGAAGTGACTGCGTCCAGTTTGGTAAGAAGGTCGCTTCCCTTGTGGGCATCATGAATGTGTAGGTCAAGCTACTTAACTAAAACCCCTTCTAATCCTGTTAGATGCTTAACTCCCAAGGAAGAGGAGAAACTGTTTTGTGTGATTAACTCAAAGAAAAACCTTTGCAATTAGTTACAAATACTTTAAACGTTGGTTTAAGTAATTTCTACTCACGGTAATTTGAAGTCCTCTTGACACTGAAATTTTTTTCTTCTTATTTTCAGGTGAAAATAAATCTACAAGGAGATATCGTAGACCGTGGAAGCACTAATCTAGGAGTAAATCAAGCTGGCTTCACATTACACTCTGCAATTTATGCTGCGCGCCCGGACGTGAGGTGTGTGGTCCATATTCACACACCAGCCGGAGCCGCGGTGAGTGTTGCACTGCAGCTGGAAAGCTGTTTAGTGAGAGGCCATGAGCGTTTTCCCAGAAGTGCCTCTCATAGTGATGAGTCCATAAACCTAACTTGGTGGGATTAAAAAAATTCTGTACTCTCTAAGTTTGACTTTCTTAAAAGACTTTTCTTTGAAGGGGTCTCTATACTAAACAACGTGATTCTCACCATGCCCATTGCACTCACAGATTAGATGATCATAGCATGTTGGCGGTGGAGGTCAGGTTTCAGAGTGTCTGACACTGTTGGGAAGAGCAGGACAGCAGCAGTAAGCTGGAGAGCCCTCACTGGAGAAGTGGGACAGGAAGGGTGGGGGGTAAGGGTGCCGTTAGTGTAGGAACAGGTCAGTGGGACTCAAGGGACTGCATTGCGCTAATGGCTGTGCAGGAGGAATGGCAGAACGCAGGCCGGCTGCTGATCGGGGAGTCAGAGGAGGGCCACTGGGGCAGGAGGGTGCAGTCATGCAGGCTGTCAGCAGAGCTGGCCTCCACGCCCATGGGCCCTGCCCATCACCAGCCTAGTCCCCTTCGGGGCCCTCAGGTCTCTCCGTGGGGAATGCACGTTCTGTGGCTGATATAGTCACGTGAAAGCAAAACGCTCTGCAACTGTCTAGAATTGGCTTTTTATTACCAGTTTTATACATTAGTGATTTCCTGTCCTTATTTGTGCGATAGAGGACTTTATTGATTCAGCAATGCCGATTTTAATCTGTCTTGATGTTATAATGTCACGCTGTTGATTTGTTTGGATGAGTGATAGAGCTGGTTTATTTTACTTTGAAGATGTGGTTCTTGGTGTCAGCATCAGTTTAATATGTCATTCTCTGAAGGGTGTAATTTTTTCCTAAAATCCATGCATTTTAAAGAACTTTTAAAGGTACCTTTGACAATGTGGTTACAAGCAGCTGCTGTGCAATTTTTTTTTAACTTTATTTTAAAGATTTTATTTATTTTAGCTTTAGAGGGGAAGGGAAGGAGAGAGGGAGAGAAATATCAATGTGTGGTTGCCTCTCGTGCGTCCCCTGCTGGGAACTGGCCTGCAACCCAGGCATGTGCCCTAACTGGGAATCGAACCATGATCCTTTGGTTCGCAGGTCCGCGCTCAATCCACTGAGCTATACCAGCCAGGGCCAATTTGTTTTAAAAATTATCAAAACCTTACTTTGTAAAGGAATTTCTTCTTATGGGTAAGGGAATTTCTGAAAAGCTCATACTGTGAAAGGAGTCCTGTGTGGTGTTGCCGTGTTCGTGATGTGGTCTTTTTAGGTTAAATGTTCTGTACGGGACTGTTACACTTAAGGTGTTATTTGACCCTTTGGAGCCTGTTAATCTTGATAGAGGGCCTTTGTAATTAGCATACTATAAAGTCAGTTTGGGAAATTTAAGGAAACCTAAGGGCTATGTGGAGTTAGAATTTTTTCACTTAAATAAATCCAGAGAAATTATACAGTATAACTATCCTCAACTTTTACAAATTTGTTTTTATCTGATTTTCAGCTGTTTTGGTCCCACCTACAACCTAAGATAAAAGGTACACACCCCTCCTTGGCAGTGCGGTGGCGCATTCAGAGGAAGCCATGGTCTCTCCCGTGTTGACCCGGGGCTCATGCCGTTCCTCAGTCTGAGCTCACAGAGCACCTATTGTTAGGGTGGGAGACACCCAGAAAGAGGTGGACTTTCTCTTCGTGCCACCAGCTTAGCGAAAGCTTGCACTCAGGACTGCACATTGGTAGCAAGCCGCAGAAATAATGTTTCTCTGACACTCGTGGGTTCGTTCATCTCTGGGAAGAGAACAGAATGAACTCTGCCCCCTCTCTCATTTCTCTGAGGGCAGCACTGCCTCCTGCTCTGCCCTCACTCAGTGTGACCGCTCATTCTGCAGGTCTCCGCGATGAAATGCGGCCTCCTGCCCATCTCCCCGGAGGCCCTGTCCCTTGGAGAAGTGGGTTATCATGACTATCATGGGATTTTGGTGGATGAAGAGGAAAAGGTTTTAATTCAGAAAAACTTGGGGCCTAAGAGCAAGGTCAGTAGGCGACTGATGTGGGATTTCAGTAGTGGAGGGGAGGAGGGGAATGGGAATGTGTCCCTGAGCTTCTCCAGCTGCCTAGAGCTTCCTTGCTTTCCTCTCAGGTTCTCATTCTCCGGAACCATGGGCTTGTGTCAGTCGGAGAGAGCGTTGAGGAGGCCTTCTTCTACATCCACAACCTCGTGGTTGCGTGCGAGATCCAGGTGGGTGCACCGTTGTGCCGCGCCCCCCCCCCCCCCCCCACCACAATCTCTCTCCATGTTAACAGGGTGCCTACAGACTTTGGATACTGGTTTTGCGGGGGTGAGTCTGGGCAGTTTCCTGGCCAAGTCCGAGCTCAGGGATTTGAAAATTGACTCGGGCAAATGCCATTTCACTGATTTGGGTTGGCAAATGGTAATTTGTTATTCAAATACATGAGTCACTACTGTTTCTGGAGTCCTAGTGTGGGCTGGCCCAGTGTCAGGAGCTTTGCATGTGTTGTCACTGGTACTTCACCTGACCTTCATGGCACTCCTTTGGCAAAGCAGGTGCGGAGAGCTGGAGACTGGCTGCAGCCGCAGGGCTGTGGGTGCCACTGAGACACTGGGTGTGCGCAGCCCTGCGTCTGTTCTCCCCACCATCACCCCAGCTTGTGTCTGTGTGGTAGTGCTGTCCCCATTCTGTCTCATGTGCTCAGAAAGGGGCTTTCTTTTCCATTTCTCCATTAAGTAGGCGTGCCTAACATTTTTGTCAGGCTAAAGAAAAACTTCTGAAAATGACCTTGTCATCAGTCCGTCACTGTGCACCTGGCTTTTCTCATTCCCAGACTCAGTGCTTTGGTTGCGTTTGAAAACTACATTTCTGTTCATGTGACTTCTTATAGTTGTTCTTCCCATACCCTCAGTCAGGAGCTCAAATGGTAACCCTTGCTTGTTTTGAAAAGGTTCGAACTCTGGCCAGTGCAGGAGGGCCAGACAACCTAGTCCTCCTGGATCCTGGGAAGTACAAAGCCAAGTCCCGCTCCCCGGAGTCCCCAGCAGGGGAGAGCACTGGGGCCCTTCCTAAGTGGCTGGTCGGTGAGCAAGAGTTTGAAGCCCTCATGCGGATGCTTGATAACCTGGTAAGAATGTTGCTGCCGCTTGATGACAAAGGTGTCATGCAAACACGCAGATGTCAGTGGTGTTAAAGTAGGCAACGTTGTTTTCTGGGGGTGCTGTCCTCCTGCAGTGTCTGAGCACTTGCACCTGGGGTGTCACTGCATAGCACCAGGGCAGTTAACTTCTACACTGAGCTAAAGTACAGTGTGAGGATGTCTTGTCTTTGTTTTTAAGACCACCTTGTGTGGACTTCATCAGGACCAAAGCATAGGTACTGGCTACACTGCCGCATGCTGCCAGGGGACCAGCGCCGGGGGCCAAGAGTGGGCCAGCACTTGTCGCCCCCCACTTACGCTCTGCAGGGGCCTTTGTAAAGCAGTCACTGAGTGGTTCTTAGTGTTTTGTTAACAGGGAGTTGTACCTGTTTGGGGGCTGGTTACTGTGTTCCACAGGCATTTGCTGCCCATTCACTGTGTGGGAGACCCTTGTCCCGATGGCAGGAACTGGGGCCCAGCCTGGTGTAGACACTGTGGTGGTGGAGGTCGGGCATCCTCGCATGCACATGCCCACAGCAGGGCATGTTCTGTGTTAGGGTTTCAGTGAGGGCCTTCCTTCATCCTTTTGCACAGGCCAGGGAGAAAACTGGAGGGAGAAGATGGCACTTGGAAAAGACTTCAAAGGAGAGGCAGACACGTGACAGACTGAGCTGGTGAAGGAGGGCATATGGCAGAGGCAGCACTGATGACAAGCTGGGGGTTCTGAGGGACAGGAATATGCCTTTTAGGTCCGTCTCTGAGTTTGCCGGGGTCTTCAGTTACTCAGGACAGGGCCTGAAAGGTCAGAGACACCACATTGTAAGACAGATGGCTCTGTACTGGGGCCCTTTCATGCTGCGTTGTCACTTCTGAGAGGGGCTTCACGAGAGTCCTTACTCCTGAACTCTCTGGAAAGCAGGCCCTGGACATAAGGACCTGTCATGGCAGCATGGGACAAGGGAGCCCCAGGAAGGGCTGGTGTCCTTGTGCGCTGTGTGCCTGGTCTGGGTGCTCCAGAGGACAGCCCCAGTCCCAGTGGGATACCCCTTGCCTCACGGAAGACAGGTCTGACTTTCAGAACAGGTCACAGATGGGATGGCAGTTGCAGGAGGTTTAACTTTCCTGAGATTCTGGTACAAAAAGAGGTCATGGGTCTGATTCAGGGTGTTCTCAGGGGCTAAGTGTCCACAGGAGTAGACTCAGTCAGTTAAAGAGCAGTGAACAGAACCTTCCATAACTCTTGAACTCATTTGCTGAGTAAAGATGGCTTTCATTAACTGACCATCTGCTTGTGAGCCCATAGCCATGAATAGGACACAGTTCTTGCCCTGGTCAAAGAAATGGACAAATGGCAGGTGCAACCTGGCCCCTGTGGTCTGTGCCCTGACGGAGCATGGGCAGAGCTGGGGGCAGAGACTGTGGGCAGGGTGGGCCAAGGAGCAGGGAGAGCAGCAGAGCTCATCAAGAAGATGAAAGGAGCAGTGGGAGGCAGGTAGCAGACAGGGCAGTGCAGCCTCAGGAAAAACACACCTGGAGAAGGTTGGAGAGAGGGGCAGCGTGGCCCAGGTGTCAGACACCCTCAGGCCTGGCAGTGTGGTCAGTGCTGGGGTGGCCCAGTCTTTAGCGCCCTCTTCTCTCCTCTCGGCAAATACTGTGATGTTCCACCTGCTTGTGCCTGGAATCAAGTGGGGGCAGGAGAGAGGACAAAAATCAGGACCAGCAGCCGCCGCACCTCGTGCACTCAGTGTGTTCTGGAGAGTGGAGAAGGAGTCAGAACTGGGCAGGAACTCTGATTTGATGGGGCAGGAACACAGAGGATGAAAGACTGATCTTTGAAACGTTCATTACAACTAGGCTCCTTCAGTCAGTGTCCTTCATAGGCACAGAATATGTTGCCACTTTTAATATTAGGAGGCTGTGTGGTTCATAGAGGGAAACTGGACAGTGACCGCTGACCACAGTCCCCAACTCAGTGTTCTGGTCATATGTTTGCTTGTCACTGAGAGGGACAGAGAACAGCTGAAGAACCTCCCGCTGTGAGAGGGAGTTCATTTCAGTGCACAAAGAAGAAATGCTGAATTGTGTCCCACAAAATCAAGATATAAGTCCAGTTTCTCAAGGAAGGAATGAACCCATGTTTTAACTATAAGCTATAAAGTAGGTCTGAGGTCTGCATATTGCCTGTAATTTTGGTTTGACAGCATTTAAAGGGAAGAATAAAGAAGAAATCCATACCCTATGGAGGTAAAATTTTGTGGAGTCCCAGGTGGTTTATCCTGAAGTCATGGGGATTACTCAAGTCCGGGGTAGGATGTGGGGACCACAGGCCCCCCTAAAGGCTGTCTGCTGCACCACTGAGTCCTGAACACTGGATAAGAAGGATGGGTGAGCCCCCACCCTGGCCTCGGGGATTCGTTCTGTGCATGGGGTGGGGGTAGCCCGCAGTGGACCAGGTGCTGTGACAGGGGCAAGTTGGTGAGAGGAAGTGGAGCAGATGGGTACGAGGCAGAGCTGAGGGTTAACCTGGAATGTTTAAGTTAGAGTCACATGTGAAGTAATCTTGCCAAGAGCTGATTGTCACGAGGTGTACTTGTTTGGTCTTCCCTAGAGTTTACTACATAATCTAAATTGGGACTTCAGAGGTAAAGGAAAATTAAGTAGGTTGATAACATAACCTGTATTGTAGCCAGCAGCAAGTAAGCCCGGTTTCTAAAAGAATTTTTACCTTTCTATGGAAATACAGTAAATAGGAGATTATACCTATTCAGGTATTCAGTTCATTAGTTTTCAAAAACTGAACACACTGTAAGTAGTGCCAGCGCCTCAGAAGCCCCATCCTCTCTGTGAGTCACTTAGGTGTCCCCAGGGTGACAGCCCCTGTCTAGTGGAAGTAGAAGGCAGTACCCTCTTTCCTGTGGGATGCATCCCTAGCAGCACCTGCTGCAGAGTTTACTCTCGTTGCTGGTTCCCAGTCCAGGGTGAGCACCCCGGTGTGTCTCTGTCACTGGGGGTCTGCCTCCAGGTCAGTTCCCGTTTGGGGCTCTTAGGAAGAGGGCTACTGTTGGCACACGGTGGCTCTGTTTTGAGGGACACATTCACTTTCCTGCTGGGCACGCACCTAGGAGTGGAGTGCTGCATGCCTGTGTTTGGCTTCTATCAGTGTCCCCGCACAGTTTTCTGTAGCAAATCTCTGTTTTGGATGTGGAATACTGACTGTCTTCTACTCTCTTTGGCCCCTAGGGTTATAGAACTGGCTACCCTTACCGATACCCGGCTCTGAGAGAAAAGTCTAAAAAATACAGCGATGTGGAGGTTCCTGCTGCTGTCACAGGTTACTCCTTTGCTAGTGACGGTGATTCGGGCACTTGCTCTCCTCTCAGACACAGTTTTCAGAAGCAGCAACGAGAGAAGACAAGGTGGCTGAACTCTGGCCGGGGGGACGATGCCTCTGAGGAAGGGCAGAATGGAAGCAGCCCCAAGTCGAAGACTAAGGTGTGGACGAACATTACACACGATCACGTGAAACCTTTGCTGCAGTCTCTCTCGTCCGGTGTCTGCGTGCCAAGCTGTATTACCAACTGCTTGGTCTGTGCCTACCTTACTGTTCATAGTTAGATGATGTAGAGCAAGTTGGGTAGCTGGGGCTTCGGAGGCTTTGGGAACCGGCCCTGCTGATCCCATTTAAGGCAAACCTTCCCATTAACCCTCCCCAGCCAGAGCCCACGTCCACTTATTGCATCAGTCGTAATATAAGCAATACTGTCTGCTTGAAACTGCTTAAGATGCACTGTTCTTCTCCAGTAACTGCACCTTCATTCGTAGCAAAAGTACCAACTAACATGTGTGTTAACCTAACCCTGGGAGCTGCTATGTAACTCATCTTGTCTCTGCAGAGTCTTAACACTCACACACCACAAGGCAGCTCAGTCGGAGCCTGTCTGCTCCGTGCTGTCAGCACCCGTGGTGTACAGATGTCACTAACTCTGCTCTTGAGTGTCTCTAGTGCTTTCTTAAGCAGTTTCCTCTCAAGGCCCCCAGCAGGTTCTCAGCTGGCCAGTCCTCTCTTGTTGGCCTTCCCTGCTTCTGTCCCAAAGCCTCTGAACGCCCTCAGCAGCTGCCTCCTGCATGGACTGTGCATGTGAGTAGACGGCCATCGTGGAGAGTCTTCAGGCTCCTGCTGGGTGCGGCATGACCCAAGTGCAGCACAGGCGCCCACGGCAGGTGGCTGCTGCTGGTGTGCCTCACGCCCATGGCCGCTCGACCCCCGAGCCACTCTCGGGGCCTGACACTCAGCCGCCTCTGTGAAGATGGTCTGCAGGGCCCCTCCCCTAGCCTGTGGCAGCCCCCTGCTCCTGCAGTGGGGACCTGTGGACACAGAGACGGGGCAGACCCCCTCTGTGTGACTAGCTCTGTAGGACACAGTGGGTGCCCATCAGCATGCGGGGCCTCCTATCCCGCATCTCACCCCACAAATGTGTTGGGGAGGGGTCCTGTGCTCCCAGGCGGTCCTGGTGTCTTCCTGGTGCCAGCTGGGGAGCAAGCTCTGTGCCACCTGTGCAGGCAGGGGCTCTGGGTTCAAGCCCATCCCTCCTCCTTCTCCCTGCCTTCCACCCTTCTGCCTTCCCCCCTTCCCTGTCTCCCATCCCCTCTCCCCCCCTCCCTCTTTTTCTTTGTGCACATTGTTTGTTTCGTTTTGACTGACCTCACTTGTGAAAGAGAGTGGTCCTAAGCAACTTTGTGCTGCTGGTATCAGTACAGTGCTGCGTGCCGGGCTGAATTGTTCCGAAGTCTGTGTGTAGCTGCAGCTTTGAGCTGCATTTACTGTTTGCGTGAAAAGGGGTGGATGTACTGGGGTGTTGTAGTCAGTGCTGACATGGAGGGAGACCTTGGTCAACCCTGGAACATGTGTCTGGTTCTGGAGGGACACGCCCGTGCATGCTCCCAGGTTGGTATGTTCACTTACAGTAATTGTTTCAAGTTTGCAAATGCGTCAAGCTCCCAAGGTTGCTGTTTTCATGTTTTGACTGAAAATTGTCTTTAATGAAAAGCTGGAGTTGTTTAATCTGAAGATGACATCAGTGAGTACCTCTCAGCTCCACGCCCATCTCACTCCTTCACAGTGGCTGAGCCCCGCTGCTCCCGCTGCTTTCTTTCCAGTCTCACGGTTTATGGCTCCTTGGTGCCTCTTGAAAACACTGAGAAGCATAACATTTGCTCTCTAAGGGGGGCTTGTTTTAATGCTCAGTGCCTGCTCATGCCTCAGAATTCCAGCGTGAATGGAAAGGCCACGTTCGATTTGAGGCACAAAAGTGAAAGGTGCAGGGTGCAGGTGATGTGCACTGACACCTAAAACAGCCTTCTGGTGAGGATCATAGCGCTTCAAGTTCGTTTGGGATATTTTTGTAACAAAATACAAAGTTATATAAAATATTTGACATCACCAAATCTTCCGCCGGGTGCATAAGTGTTCATTCCCCGAATTTCTTGGGCTGAAACGGCTTCGCAACAGTGCGTTCCTATGTGCAGTTTATTGTAATGCAGAACTTTGGTGATGCCCACTCTTGTCTCCCAGTGCTAAGTCGTTCCTCCCTGTGGGTGGCACGTCACAGCGCTTCCCACAACCCTGTCATCTCATGCTTCCAGCTGGCTTTGGTGTCAACGATGCTCAGGGCGGTGAACCAATGTGCTCAGAAGGGCCCCCCTGGTGGACCCACGGGAGTTGCAGGCACAGCTGTTGTCAGCTTGTGTCAGACCCCAGATTTCAGCGGGGCTTCCTCAGCGGCCTAGGCCGCTCGGACATGACTCTGGCCTCCACCACTTCTGGTGTCTATCTGGGCATGCCTGGCCCTGACTGAGGGCTGCAGGGCATGGGGGGGGGGGGGCATTGGTTCACTCTCTGTTACGTTCAGTGCATGACCAGGTGTGAGAGGAGCTGGACAGGTTGGATGCTGTGGCGTCGCTTCCTGCTGACCCGGTTCTGACGTTCCAACTGTTCTTGATATTGCAGTGGACTAAAGAGGATGGACATAGAACTTCCACCTCTGCCGTCCCTAACCTGTTTGTTCCATTGAACACAAACCCGAAAGAGGTCCAGGAGATGAGGAACAAGGTGTGTATTCTGGTGTGGGAGGGCAGAGGCTGCAGTGGGTGGACGGGATGCTCGCTGCTGCGGGGGCAGGGAGCGTGTGCTCTGGCCGAGGACTTCTGCTGCCACCACAGTTGCAGCTGAGATCACTTGTGCACTGCTTCTGCAATTGTGCTAGCAGTGTGACGTGGGAGCACAGGCAGCTGGGGGCCCCTGGTTCTTGACCTGGCCCTCACACAGCAGGGCGGAGCTGGAGGCTGCACAGCCTGCTCCTGCCTCTATGGGTTCAGTGGGGAGCTGTGCACGTGTAGTGTGTCAGAAAAGGGACCTGCCCTGTTCAGTGTTCCAATACGGTGGACACGTAGGGAGTGTCTCCTCACGTGAGGGCGTGCTTCTTGCCCCAGGCATCCATGGTGCGGAATGTAGGGGTGGGCCCTCCCTGCCCTTTGACCCATGGCTCCTGAGCTGGCAGGATCAATGCCACATAGCAGGCAGGGTGGTCATGCAGGACCAGTGTGGGCAGGGCACACGGGAGGTGCAGCTGGCACGTGGCTGTGGGCATGAGTCCCAGTCCCAGCAAGGCGTTTCTGTGCTGTTGATGCATGTTTCTCCCTCTTGCCATCCTCAGATCCGAGAGCAGAACTTACAGGACATTAAGACGGCTGGCCCCCAGTCCCAGGTTTTGTCTGGTGTAATGATGGACAGGAGCCTCATCCAGGTGAGCGCTCAGAAGTTCTTGTTACTCTTAAGGTGGGAGAGCGTGACTGTGAGGTAAGTGTTCTAGGCAACATTCTTTGTTGGAAACCTTCATGACAAGCAGTCGCAGCCATGTTTCCCTGAGTGATAGGCCAAGCACGAGCATGCCTGGGGCACGTCCCCTCCAGCCCGCCCCGTGTGGTGCACGCCTGCGCCAGCCGCCTGGGGGCTGACTTGCCCGGCCAAAGTGCAGTGCCCCGTACAAAGTGCTAGGCAAGGGGTTTGGCAGACTTGCTCTTGTTGCACATTGCTGTCTGCAGCCTGGTGCTGCTTGGGGAAGGTGGCCGCAGAGGGTACCTGTCAGTGTGGTCCACAGTGACCCACGTTGCTGTGAAGAGACAGTGCCTTGGGGCCCACTGAGGGTAACCGTGTAAGCAGCTGCCCCTGAAACCTTACACGTGACTGCAGGGTAGGTGGTGATCGCGGCCTCTTCAGAGTGGCCAGCTGTGCTCCTGACTCCGGGGTCGCGTGTGTGCCCCCCCAACCCCACCCCACTCCGCGCTCCTTCCCTGTGAGGGCTGCCTCTGCTGCATGCTCTTGGCGGCACCATCCTGTGGGCTTGGTTGGTACTTCAGGCTGGGCCTGGGGCTCTGCTTACTCAGTTTACTGTTGCAGGACGCACCCCTGTCCGACTGCACGGAGACAATCGAAGGGCTCGAGCTCACAGAGCAGACCTTTAGTCCAGCTAAATCTCTCTCTTTTAGAAAGGTACTCACTGCCCTGCCCTTAATTACCTGTTGGCACATGCTGCCTTCTACCTGCCCGCCCTACACTGTCTGCCCCTGCTGGCATTGTGGTAGTGACTGACATAGGTCTGACCTGTACACAGGTCTTCAAGTCATTTGTGAGACAGTACGGAAGGTTCTGTTCTGCCTGTTCCATTCTGCAATGACCACATTCATTATGAAGCTATTTTTACAGTTTTCAGCTTTCTCCATTGTTGTGGAGAGGTGGCAGTTTTATCGATGGGGTCCTTTTCTGAAGTGCCATGTGGGACTCTGGTCAGTGCTGGCACTGCCCCATGTGACTTTCCCTTTGCCTGCTCAGTTTCAACCCTGATGTGACAAATGTGCAGTTGGAGGTGCTGTGATGGAAAGATGTCATTTCACAGAAGCAGGGAAGGAAGTCAGCCCTTGTTGATGAGATGTGTTTGTTTTGACCTTTAAAAGAAACCTAGGCAATTTTTTAATGTTGCAGGAGGGAAAAAGACTTGTGAAAATATGAAACCCAAAATTACAGTTCTCCTTGTACACACAGACCTGATGTGTTCAGTAGGGGAACATCCATCTGGTATCATGTGCCCAGTTGGGAGACCTGCTTGCCGCAAGCTTTGAGGCTGCCGGTGTGCAGAACAGGGTGCCGAGGCAGGGGGCTGACCGCAGGTGCAGGGTGAGGGCCTCAGTTGTTCGCCTGTGTCCAGAGGAGCTTCTCAGGGTCTGTGTCTGTCAATTAACACACCTCCTGGGAGATGCAAGTATCATCCGTGTTCGGTTGCCAGAGAGAAGCTGATTTGTTGCAGACATTCTATATTCCTGTCTGGAATACTTGCTAAGAACATTATTTTGCATACTTATTTATTATTTTCACGAGTCTCGTTTCCTCTTGTCCTTAAAACGTATTTCCTGCAACCATTCTTGGAGGAGCTTCTTAGATCATGGGAAAAGAGATGGCCTCTTGCCTGTCCACTTGGTTTTCGTGCTTCCATACTGTATGGTCTTGTTAGTTTCTCATTGTTTTATCTCAGACGTGTGAAGGTGTGTGGAGTCCATAAGCTTCGGGGCTTACCAAGCGGCGCAGCCCTCCAGCTTTGCAGCGGAGCGGATTCAGGCAGGCTCTCTGGCATTGGACCGCACGTAGCGCTTTCTGTTTGTGTCTGTAGGGCTGTCTGCCTAGACGGCAGACTGGCCCACTGTGTGGGAGGCCGCTGTGCAGGCCAGTCCCTAATCCAGTCCCAGTTCTTGTTTTGCTCTGTCCGGTGGTGCTCTTCATTTGAGTGTGCATCACAGTTGCCTATTAGAGCTTCATGGAGTGTGGGCACGGACCTCTCCCTGGCTGGCTGTGGGGGTGGGATTCCCAGTGAGTCCTGCGTCCTTTGCAGGGCCAAACACCAGACTGGACCCTGTGGGGTCTGTGCTGAGCCCAGTAGAGGAGACGTCCTATGCAAAGATCTCTGCTCCAGCTTCTGTGTTCCCTGCTGCCCTCTTCTAGGTGCTCATATTTGCACCCTTGGCCTTCTTCCCATGACAAAGCACACTTCATCTGATGGTGAGGATGTGCTCTGACCCCAGTGCCGCTAATGGGGGTTGTTTCCATGTCATGTGTGGACCACTGAGCACAGGTTACAATGCTCCTTTTGAAAGGTGGCGCTGCTCACTGGCAAGGTGAGTTTGTCCTTGACCGGATGAAAGGACCGTGTTTGTTACTGTCCCACAGATGTTCTCTCTCCAGTGAGCAAGCCTGCAGATATTTGCTTCTCAACGAAGAGCTAAGGAGGTCGGGGCTATTCTGGAAGGTCTTTCCTTTGCTTCTGTCTTCCCCTTGTCTTCTGACAGAAGAAGGGGCCTCGAGTCCCCAGCCACACCCTACGCACCGGTGCCCGAGACCCAGGAAGCCCAGCCAAGGCCTCTCGACTCAGCGCTGGTGCGTGCTAGAGCACAGTCACTCTGGCCACCTTCTGGATTCGAGAGCAGGGTGTGAAAGTCTACACTGCAAGCTGTTCAGCACAGTGAGAAATTCTGCTGTGGGGTGTGTGCAGCCCCCAGGGCCTGTTTTGCTGCATCCCTGTGCACGCAGGGCCATGGACCCACGCCCCCCCCCCTCGTGTTGCCTGACTGAAACATGCAGGGGCCTAGGGCTGCCTTGTGGACTCGCTTGGGGAACTTGGTGTTCAGCACCTAGCGTATGCTTGGCCCAGGACTAAGAATGTAAATTCAAGTCTGTGTAGGTTTTGCAGATGAAAACCTGATGCTCAGAGAGGTCAGATCACCAGCCCAGGTTTGTGCTGTGTAAGAGGGGGCCATCATTCCACTCAGGGCTGCCTCAGCCCCAGGCAGAGGAGTGGCTGGGCATCTGCTTTGCTCAGGGCCCGTGGTAAGGGTTGGACCTTAGGGGTGCAGTCAGAGCCTCCTTGTTCACACCCAACTCACAGCTGGGTGGCTCTCACAGGGCATGTTTCTCTCTGCATGTTGAGCATTGCTGTCTTTTCTAATGCCAGCTTGGCCATCACTGGGGAGGGAGCCCCCGCCAGCAGTGGCCAGAAGTAGCCATACAGCGCCTGGAGGGCCAGGTGTCCTGGCACAGGAAGGGCCTCGGGGCCTTATCCAAGGGGCATCCCTCTGGTGGTCAGGTCTTGATGGTTTTCCTTCGCTGATTTTGAACATTTGACTTAAATGGAGGTGTGCCTTTCTCTCAAATCTTCTATCACCTTCCTATTTCATGGGCAGTGATACCAGGGTGCACGGGCTGCTAGCCAGGGTGCATTAGATTGATAGTGTCGGTGCATAGCGGGACCTGAGCCATGGCTGGCCCAGCAGACTCCTCTCAGGAATGGTAAAACAGGCTTGTGGACAGGAAGGGGCTTGTCTCAGGCCACAGGGCTACTGAGTGGCAGAGGAGGGTTCAAGTCCCTGTCTTGGCAAGGCTGGCCTGCCTCTGAATGAAAAGCTGGTCGACTTCAGTCAGGCCTGGTCTGAAAGAAGCCTGCCCACCCATGTGATCTTGTATCTTGAGTCTTTCTGAGCACAGGTTGCTGATTTCAGCAGGCCCTTTTCTTCTATCCCCTGGGTTCTGTGTTCTTGTCACTGATCAGTCACAGAGTGCTCCAGACACTCAGTACCCAGCTCATGGGACCGGGGCCGCTCAGCCCAGGCTCCCCCGGCCTCGGTCTAGCTCTGTGTGCCCCTGGCTGGGATGCTGTCTGCCTCTGAGGTTCACCCCTTGCTGAGGAGAGTGCTGATGCAGCGGGCCTAGGGTCAAAATGATTTTGGATTCTCTTGTCCTCAGTTGTTGTTGGAAGCTCTCATTAAGTATTGGGCACGTGCTTGAGTTCCAGTTAACTCTCAAAGGTGAGCCCCTGAGGACCTGGGGGCTTAGCAGGCTGAGCTGTGGGGCACAGAGCTGTGCTGGGGCACGGGAATGCCCGGTGGGCTTCACAGCCCCAAGGGCTGCCCACCTGACGCCCTTCCCATCTCCCCCTCGGGCCTGTCCCACCCTCTGTGTCCAGCCAGCCTGCAGGGTCTGCCTCCCCCTGGGAGACTGGACATGGTCTAGGAGCTGCCAGGGCACTGCACAGGGCTTTGCTTTCTTGTCTCTTCAGCTCATTCTCAGTTTTCCAGATTCCTCAGGCACTGGTGCTCATGTCAAAAGAACAGAACTTATCTGTGCTCTCAGAATGGAAGCAGACCTGGCAGCATGCCTCACCTGAGTGCAGTGGTCTGTGGCACCCTGATACGGGGGGAGGGGGAGGGTCCTTAAAGCCTGCTCACCCTGTTGACGGGCGAGGTGCTCCCTGCTCCATCTGCACCTTTCTGCCATTGCTTCCGAAACCTGAGGACCTTCCTAGGACTCTTCCCGTTACGTTTATTTTATTGCATCAGAATCATTTCTCTCTCTGCTCCCACTGAAGGCTGTAGCTCAGCCTGTGCCGCAGGGATGTATGCACCCCGGAGAGCTGCCTGCCCCACCTGCCTGCAGTCCGGCCTGGGAGGAGGGAGTCCCGGTGGCAGAGCTCCCACAGACCTGGCCTTCCTCTTTGTCCTCAGGGGGAGCTGGTGACAGCCTCCAAGGCCATCATTGAGAAGGAGTACCAGCCGCATGTCATTGTGAGCACCACAGGCCCCAACCCCTTCACCACGCTCACCGACCAGGAGCTGGAGGAGTACCGCAGGGAGGTGGAGCGCAAGCACAAGGGCCCTTCAGGTGAGCACTCACATGGAGGGGCAGCACCACGGCAGGTTCAGTGTGGTTGGGCATGCAGGGAGCGCCTCTGTACCCCAGGCGTCTGGTTCAGGACAGAGGGTTCCCGTGATCCCTTCCTCCCTCCTCCTCAGGTAGGCCCTGAGAGAACAGGTCAGACCCACCTGCGAGTGCTCTGCTTGGGGACCCACAGTACATGTGGGGGAGACGACGGCTAAGCACTCCAGTGCCCACTGCTGGGCTCCAGTGTGCTGTCCCATGCCAGGGCAGGGGGCTGGGCCAGGAGGTACCCTGGTCAGGAGGTGCCCTGGTCGTCAGAAGTTCCCATGAGGACGTGGGTAAGGCAGGGAGGAGAGAGAGGACCTGGGGGCTCCGTGCCCTCGGCAACACCACAGGCCCGCTGCCCCCAGGAGAGTTCTGTGTGTCCTGAGCAGCGCCGGTTCCATGGATTGTCATCCATGTTGAGTGACATTTCTCTGGACAGTTTGTAGCAAAGCTGGACTCCCTGTCGTTTGTAAGAGATGGTCAGCATTGGACATATGTAGTCTCTTCTCTGGAAGCCTAACAGACAAGGGGCCCCCTCTGATTTGGGGTGTCATTGACACTTGTTAGTCACCTTTGAGCAGTTACCCAGTGCCAAGCACTGCGTCCAGCGCTGCAAACACATGCATCCCACCCGGTGTTCACAGTGGCGCTGAGAGGCCAGCGAGGCGGGTCCCAGGAACAAGGCTGTATGTGGCAGAGCCCGCACTGGCCCCCGTCCAGGTCTGTGCCAGCGCTCAGTCCTCTCTCATGGTAGTGCAGCTGCAGCTGCGGGCTCTTCGTCCCTGTTGGCACTCCCAGCCAGGGTAGCAGCACGCCCTCCTCTCTGCACTGCCTGCTGCCTCCCAGCCGGCACAGTGGCTGTTTGCCGGGCCAAGCCTTTTTTTCTCTTGGGAACTCGCTGGCCTGGGAGGTCATGTTTTGGTAAAATGGGACGGAACTGTTTCACAGCAAGTGGGAACAAATGACTGTTAGAGCCCGACCTCATGGAGCAGGTTGTTTCGAACTTTAGGTTTTAAAAATAGACTCAGGTATTTCAAGAACTGATGAGAGAAGCAAGCCTCCACCCCCCTCCAGCCTCTCCCATGAAGGCTCAAGAGGGCCTGGGTCCTTTCCCCTGAGCACCCTTGGTTGGTACCAGCAAGACCCTGGGGCATGGACATCTGCCCACCAGGGGGTGCCCGCTGCAGTCTGTAGGGCCGCAGGAACAGCCTTGGTCTTTGTGCTGAAGCCTCAGATGTGAAGTCAGCCCCCATTTCCCGCTCTGCTTGCCCCCAGGAATCAGTTTCCCTGGAGTGAGGCCCCGCAGTGGGTGGTCCTGGCAGTGCACTCTGGGTCAGCAGGTGACTCTCCTGAGAGCTCTCTGTTGCTCCCCTGTCTCTGACTTGCCCCAGTTCACCTCCTTTTGTGTCTTGCATTAGACCAGCTGTTGCTGCCATTGGAATTTGAGTTGTGCAAAATGCTACTGCTGAATTGATTTTAGGATATGTTACACTGTCACTGCCTGTCACTTTCCCTTACATGTGCTTCACGGGTAAGACTCAATGCACATCAATGCAGCCCACGCTGATTCTGGTCGGCAACCTTGAGTGGAGCACAGGGCCCTGCAGAGAGCTGCCTAGGGCTCTGCTGTGGCTGCCTGCCGCAGGCTAAAGGCTGGGGCACTTGTGGTCCCAGCTGTCACGTGCATATGTGTCTGCTCTCTAGGCCCTTCCCGTGTTCTGGGAAACCTGGACTTCTTCCTTTTTTATTTTGAGTCAAACCACAAGACACACATCCCTCCTTAATCTGGAGGGATGTTACAGCAAGTGAGTGGGTGGGACAGCTGTGACCATGCTCTGTGAGCCCTGCCAGGATCCCCTCCCTGTCCTGGTGCTAGCCCTGGGCATTGGGGGAGGGGTGCTGCAGGGCTATCGGAGGAGAGCACCACGGCCTCGGGGAGCAGATGTGAATGTAAAGGCCTTGGTCAGCAGGCACCTGGCTTCAGGGACACAGCTGCAGTCTTCGCAGGTGGGCATTGCTATGAGGTTAGAGGCCCTGCTGGTTACAGAGGCTTGTTCAGAATGTGGGAGCCGGCGGTCCTCAGTGGTTGCCATGCATGTGCACGAGAGAGAAGGGGCCAAGGAGCAAGGAGCGCAGTGTGTGTCTCTCCCAGAGGGGAGGCAGACTCAGAACTTGCTGGATCCTGGGTCATGATTCCTGCAGTTCCCCTGGTCCTTATCAGCATCTTGTACTTCAGAGAAGGGAAATAGGCATTACAGTGGCCAAGTTTCCACTTTTGGGAGAAAATGTTCTGCATAAAAAATTAAAACCAAAGTAATGTTCCTGTAGTCTCCCTGGAGGTGGTGCACAGGGGGAGGGCCCTGGGCTGCCTGCTCAGCAGAGGAGAGGGCTGCCCACAGGAGATCAGCCATGCCAGCAGGCCACCGACAGCTCGGCAGACGGGTGGGAGTGAAAGTAGAGATCAGTGTTGAGTCCGAGGTTGGTGAAATCTTTCTGAGCTCTACATCCACACCCCAGGGATACTGGACTTCCTTCACCTTCTTTCAGGGGGAAGGTGGAGAAAGATGCAGAAAGCCGTGGCTGTGAGCCCTTCCTGGTCTCTTGGATGCGCCCTTGGAGGCCTGTCCTCCCTGAGGCGATGCAGGCTCCTGGTGGCAACTTAACTCGCCCTCTCACCTCCTCTTCCCCTGCAGAGAGTGTGGATGAGGCCACAGAGCAGAGAGGTGGTAGTCCTCCAGAGCGCCCTGCCACCTCTAGCACCCCTGTCAAGCTGGATGAAGGTGAGCTCTGGGCCAGGGGTGGGCAAGGCCGCCCCAGTGAGGGAGGGTGCAGGGCCCTATGGGGAAGGACAGGCATCCACGGGGAGGGCTGGGGGGAGCGGGCTGCGTGTTCTGTCCAGTGATGGAGGGCAGCTGACACTAGTGAGGACGCTGACGCTCGTGTGGGCGCTAGCTGGCACGAGGTTCTGGGCCCTGGCCTTTGCTGCTCCTGTTTTGGCTCTGTCCTGGGTGACTTGAGGCAAAGCAGAGTGTCTGTGAGATGTCCCCAGTGGGAGGACAAAGGTCCATTTTGCCCACTTTGCACATTTCCAAAACTTTCCTGTGCTTGGATCACGCTTCTGGATGTGTCCTCCGAGATGTCTCGGCACAAGAGGTCATTGGACCTGCCGTGTCATCAGTCCATGGAGAGTGCTGGCCTTTGTCAGCCTCTCAGACCACGCACTGCATGTCTGTGGCGTGTGGCCTCCATGTTTGTCCCTTGGTCTTGTATGTCATGTTCCCCATGTCCATGGGAGCCTGTGGCTCACCTTCCAACCTGTCTGTGTCCACAAGAATGGCTTGGCCATTCTCCGGTGCCCAGTGGCTGTGACTGAGTGCATAGATTCTCTCCCTGTGCTTTTCTCTTCTTGTGGCTGCGTTGCAAGCAGGAGGATGTGCTAAAGAGTACCTGTTACCATAGTAAGTACTGCCTGCTGGCGGATGCCCTATGCTTTGCCTCATTCTGCTGCTTTGTTGCTTACTACGTTTTGTTTCTGTTTATTCAAAATAAAAACATTGTCCCAACCCTCTTTCCCCCGCTTGGTACCCAGTCCTTCCATTCTGGGCAGTGGCCTTCCTGGAAGGGGCTGGGTCACCTGAGAGCTATGTGGTGGGCAGTCCACCCTCAGGGCTCCCATGGGCCACAGCGGCAGTGGGCTGAGCACTCTGGGTCTCAGAAGTCCCACAGCGGCGTGTCGTCCTGTCGGGTCTTTGAGACTCGGGATTGCTGGGGGGGAAGACACGAGTCCAGATGACGTTCGGACAGAGTGGGGTTTTGCCATCTGCCGCATGAGAGTCACATGTGTTTGGATCATTGCTTAAGCTCAGGACAAAAGAGTGACATTTGGCGCTATTTTTTAATGTGACATTTGGTCCAATGATAAAGGTTTCCGTGAGCATCTACAGGCCACCTCTGCACGCTTTGCAGAGTGACTCCTAACATCCTGTTGCCCCAGGTCCGTGAGGGCGGGCCGTCAGTTATCCTTGGGCCGTGCCAGCTGCCAGGGTCCGGTGCCCAGTGTTTGGGGCCAAGCCTCTGGTGGCCGCTTGTCACTTACATCAGCTCTCCTCCCCTCACCTCCTGAGGTTCAGCCTGATTGCTGAAGGTCTAAATGGTCTGGTGCTCATAACCTGTCAGTCACTTGGGACTTTGTAGGCTCTTTTTGAAACTGTGAAACCAGCTCCCCTCCCACACAGCCTGGTGATGGTAATCTTCATTCCATACCAGCTCTCGGGCTGTTTTTTAAAGACAAGTTACACAGTATTCTTCAGGTATCCCCTGAAGATCATTCAGTGGCTTGATTTTTGCCCCTCTCCCTGCCCCTTCCTTTAATTAATCCTCCCGCCCAACATGGCTTTGTTTGTTTGATGCTGATTCACACATGGTCCGGGAGTGAACTGGGGTTTCCACGGGCTGCCATTGCTTTCCATTGTTTTCTCCTTAGGGGACACCAGGTGTGGTGGCCCCAAGTTAAGGCTTACTTTCAGGGTCACTCATGTGTGTCCCTAGGGTTCTAGAGCAGACCTTGCCTCAAGGGTTAAGTGCAGCACATGCTGCACTGGTGCCTCCCCAGCTTGCCTTGGCCCCTCTGCCTGGGAACGGAGGCCCTGGGACTACAGCTGCTGGTGTTGGCTTGCTTCCCCGAAAGGGGCTGAACCCTCCCCAAGACCGAGCCTGCGTGTGGCACGATGGGCTCCATCCAGCTTCAGAGTAGAGCAACCTGACTCCACATCGCTTCCTCTTGTCTTGGTAGAAGGCTCTGGAGTCAGGCCAGGGGCAACGCCTGTGCGGGGTGATGCCCACCTCAGGCTCCCCGTTGAGGGCTGGGCAGCTGTCCTAACTCTGTCTCTCTTGCCCTGCCCACCAGACCTGCCGCGGGACCCCGCTTTAGGAGACGACGGTGATGCCGCCCCCTCCAAGCCGACTCTCCCTGACCTGTCCCTCAATGAGCCTTCAGAAGCGCGTGGCTTCCCCACACTAGACCAGGAGGAGGAGGAGGGTCTTGGAGAAGCCCGTGGCCCTCCAAGCCCCACCAGGTCCTCCATGGTGGCCAGCCCCGAGCCAGCCCCAGCCCCGGGGACTGAGGAAGCCTCCTCCCCCACCGCTGAGGAAGGTGCTGCCGCAGACCCAGGCAGTGATGGGTCTCCAGGCAAGTCCCCTTCCAAAAAGAAGAAGAAGTTCCGCACCCCTTCTTTCCTGAAGAAGAGCAAGAAGAGAAGCGACTGCTGAAGGCCTGTCCTGTCCAAACCGACTGTGTCTCGTGTTGTCTTCCTGGGCAGTGGAATGCTGAGCCCATCCCCTATGTAGCTAGAGACTACCCCCCCCGCCTGACCCAGTCCCTTGCAGACCGGTGCTGACCTCCTGTGCTCCAAGGGGCCTCCCCTGGCACCGGGGCTAGAGCCTCAGGTCTGGGGAGGCTTGGTCCCTGTGTCCACCTCTGTGCCCATTTGTCTGCTCCTCAAGTTGTGCTCCCTGGGGGCATTCAGTCATGGTTCTGGCTGCACAGAAGCCCTGCAGCTCTGGCCTTGATCTCTCTTGCTCTCCTTCTGTGAGAAGTGACCACGCTCTGTCCCTGCTAGGCTCCCCTTCACTCCAAGGTCTCAGGTGACTGGCTCAGACTTGCCTGCTGGCATTACCTGCTCAGTGACCTCACTCTGCTCACCTTCACAAAGCCTTGGTGAGGACTCCCCTGTGCCTGCTGATGGCCCAGGGTGGTGGCAGTCTCAGAGAGGCAGGCGGGCGGGCTCGCTGGACACCCAGCAGCAGGCGGGCCTGTGTGTGCCCAGCGCAACCTATGCACAGCCTGACTGGCCCCCCAGCCAGAGTCAGACGCGGGGCTCAGTGTCACACTGGGCCCCTCGCTTCATGTCCCAGGGAGGATGTGTCAGTTGGGGAAGAGTCCTTTCTGAAGTTTTCTTTCAGCAGACTTGCAATCCATCTTACATTGCTAGCTGTGAACACAAGCGGTGACTTTTTGTGTTGCTTTCTCTTCACCTGTCTGGGGAGGTTTTGGAACAGAGAGGGTCTTCTCTTAACCTTGTCCTGAGACAGACCTGGTTTTGACCAAGGGAGAAGTTGGCCCTGGGTGTCCCCGCAGCCACCAAGCCCCCATCACTCATGGAGCCCTAACTGGCTCTTCACTTCCGTGAGCTTTCCACTTAACTCCGACCCCTGGAAAAGAGCGCAAAGTTCCTTTGTGGGACGCAGTAGGCGGCCACATGGACTCCTCAAGGGGACACATCTCAGGAGCTGCCTGGTGCCAGCCTGCCTGCCCTCTTGTCTCAGAGGCCCCTTGGGGAAGCACCAGATGTGGGCTCTATCCCACAAATTTGACACCCCAGCAGGACCAAAGCCAGCTGCACAGCACTGCCCCCTGCGCTGAGCTTCCTGGTGAGCACACCGCTTTCCCATGTACTGCTTGTCACCCAGGTGCAGCCCTGCTCCCTGCACTGTCCTGTTCTTGAGTCAGCCACGGACTCTTCTTTGGGCCCTCCCTCCATCTCACACGTGCGGCGACTTTAATTTCCCTTGGTAGTTTCTTTTAACTTTGTATCACAACATGGAGTTTAGTCGCCCATGCAGACACAGGCCCTGTGTCCTTTCTTCGTTGTGCCGCGTTTCACTCACAAATAAAGTTCTTTAACCTGTACCCTGTCTGTGCTTAGGAAGCAGTCGTGTATTTTGATCCCATTTCTTTGATTTCTTAATAGGACCTGCAGGTTTGTCTCATACTCCAAAAAACCCAAGTATGTTACTTCTTGATGAGACACCGTGGGTCCCTTCGCACTGGGGAGGGCCTTCTAACCCAGAGCTGCCCTGCCCAGTGCCTCTTGCGCTGGCAGTGCAGGCCAGGGGCTGCCCCCCAGCCAAAGCCATCTGGACAGTCCTGTGCCCTCTATTGTCAGAGCAGACCCTGGAGTCAGTCTGGCAGGGGCCAAGTAGGCAGGTGGGGTCGGGGACACCCCAGCAGGAGGGACCCTCCTCCCCAGCCTGCTGGGGTGCAAGGCAAACCCCAGGTATCACCTTGCCAGGGCTGGCCTGTCTTGGCAGGATCTGCGCCTGACTTCCCACCGTCCCCACATACAGAGGGGACAGCCCTGCGGTGAGCAGAGCTGACAGGCATGCAGATCCTGCTGCTGCTGCTGCCCAGGGTGTGGTGGTTGTTGAGGGACGCTGTGTACTAGAGGAAGGCGCTTGTTACAAAATAGCTGCTTTATTGTCATTCGGATGCCTGGCCGATAGCCTGTTCCCAAGTGTGGTGGGGGGGGAGCAAACCCGAAGCCTGCAAGGTTTTGGAGTCCCTGACTCTGTGTGGAACAGGCAGGGTTGCCCATGTCTAGGGTTGGAGGGGCCCCGCAATGTCTGAGGCTGGGCCCCAGGGGGAAGAAAGGGGTCAGGCCAGCAGTTGTAGTCAGGGGTGGTCTTGGCCCAGACTCCAACTTCCTGCCTCAGCTGCTCGGTCTGGGCGGGGCTGGCTCAGCTACTCGGCCTTGAGTGTGCGTGCCAGAGGCGGCAGGGTCCGCAGGAGGACGAATGGGAACAGGAAGAGCCCTGAGCACACAGTGAAGCAGGCTGGGGCACCCACCAGCCAGTACACTGTGGAGAAACAGCCAGGCGGTGACGTGAGCCCACCCTGCCCCGGCCCACCACCCCCAGGCTGGGGTGGCAGCATGGAGCTGGACCCAAGGCAGTAGCCATGGGCGGTCCCCACCAGGGGCAGTGGCCTGGCTCCCCAGGCCTACAACGTGCCCAAGTGCTGTCCCACAGCCCTCACCTGAGGCGGCCGCCAGGGGCCCTATGGCCCTGGCCAGGGCACCCAGGCTCCTCAGCGTGCCCATGACCGTGCCCTTCTGCCCAGGCGAGCCTGTGGGGGGTAGGGAGGGGCCGTCAGATGCCTGGAGGCCTCTTCCCATGTGGGATGGCTTTGGTCAGGAAGGGCTTCTCACCATAGCCGGCGACCACAGAAGACAGGCAGGGCACCACAACAGCAGCAGCTGGGGGTGGAGGGCATCAGTGAGGCACCCATCAGCCCGGAGGAATAACAGGGCTTGCAACCAGAGGATTCACAGCCGTTCGTGGCCACTGGCCCCCTCCACCCCCGCCCTGGCAGACCCACTCACCAAAGGAGTAGAGCAGCAGCCCCAGGCCCAGCACAGGCAGTGTACGCCCCCAGCCAATGAGGAGGAAGGCGGGGACCAGCAGCAGGATGGCCTGTGAAGGAGCACAGCAGACCTCAGGACCCACTCTGGCCACTCCATAGAGCTCAGGAAACCACCTGCCCCCATTTCTGGGGGGATGACCCCATACCCGCTTCACAGCTGCAATTTCTCTGCCAGGGCTGATCCGCCGGGCGTAGGCACCCTGGATGGTGGCCATGGTGAGTCCGATGAAGAAAAACATCTTCCCTTGCTGCAGGCTGGGAGGGAGGGAGGCTTAGCACCCCAGCCTGCTGGCCAGCTGCCCAGCCTTGCTTGGCCAAGAGAGGGAACCAGGCTGACAGCCACTACCTGGCCCAGGTTCCTGGGCTGAACCTGGAGGGGATTGGGAGATGGCAGAATGTCCCCAAGTGGGGTCCCACAAGGGTCCGCACACCCACCTGCTGAACTGGAAGCGCTGGTGTGCAAGGAAGCTTAGCGTATACTCCAGGCCTGAGAACAGGAAGAGGTACAGGAAGTAGACCAGGCCTAGGCGGCGCAGGTGGCTGAGGCCTGGGGGGCAGAGGGGCAGGAGTGTGAGGGTCCAGCGGACAGCAGCCAGGGGAGCTCCACCCTCGTTAAGGCTGCTCCTTACTGTCTCCAGTGGGTGGGTCCTGGCCACGGGCCACGGCAGAGAAGCGGAGTAGGGCCAGGGGGCTGAGCAGGTCTGCAGCAGCTTGGAGCCCCAGGGTGACAGAGGGCGCCTGGCAGGGGGCAGAACTGGAGAGGCCTGCTGGTGGCTTGGGGGTGTCCCTATGTCCAGCAGCCCAGGGAGGGCATGACCCAAACCAGCTCGGCCCAGCCTCCAGTTACCTGCCAGGCCTCAGAGACAGGGGGCCTGGGGAGCACAGGAACCCCAGAAAGCACTGCATCCCCAGGAGCTTCTGGATTCCAAGAGAGAACAGCCCGGCCTCCCCTGGCACCCATGAGGGGCTCCCTACAGGCCCACAGAACCAAGCCCCCAAACCTAGGAGCTGTTAGTTGTTTCTGGGTGCCACTGTACCCGCTTCTCCGGGGGCAGTGTCTCTGGCAGGAAGCAGAAGAGAAACAGCAGGTCGGAGACGGTGAAGAGCAGGGCGAGCCAAGGCGCTGTCTGCACAGGCAGGGAGGCGCCCAGCATGGGGCCCAGCGTGAAGCCCAGCGAGAAGGCCACCCCAAGGACTGCCTGGGGAGAAAGCTGCCTGAGTCCAGAGGGAGACCCAGGTCCTGGCATCCCTGCACCCTCGTCCCCTAGCATGAGCACTCACCATGCCTCGGCTGTGGGCGGGCGGAGAGCCCAGGTCGGCCACGATGGCCGTGGAGAGGCTGACGTTCCCCTTGCTGATGCCGCCAATCACCCTGGAAGCCAGGAAGGCTGCGAAGCTCCCAGAGGCAGCCCACACAGCATAAGAGGAGGCCAGACCTGTCTGTCTCAGGGCCAGAGCAGAGGGGCAGGTATGGTCACTCAGAGCCAGGAGGGGCCCAGAGGGGGGCCAGCAAACACAGTAGAATCCCTGGGGCCTTGCCATGTTCTGGAGCACCCAAGAACCACTTGTGTTTCCAATGTCCCATGGCAGCAGTAGTAGCCTGGCTTAGACACAGGAGCTACTGGCCCCTCAAGGACCTGCCCCACCCCACCCGTACCAGGGACAACAGCATCACTGGGCGCCTGCCCAGGCAGTCCGAGATGGCCCCTGTGAGCGGTGCGGAGAAGAACTGCAGGGCTGAGAAGACAGAGCCAATCAGTCCTGGAAGAAAGAGAAGTCCCAGTCAATACAACACAGTCTCAGTCCCCAAGGGTCTGGTCACACTGGTCCTGGACCTGAACCTGAAGTGGCCCTGGCCATGGACCTGAAGCTGAAGTGGCCCTGCCAGAGAGTGGGCACTCAGAGAGGGAGCAGATTGTGCCCAAGGATCAGAAGGTGTGGACAAGGATCTGGGATTGATGGGAACCCAGGGAGTGAAGAGAGAAGGCTCTAGGAAGACGGGAGCTTAGGGGCTCCAGCGTGGGGTTCAGCGCCGTACCTCCAAACAGAACACTGTTGTACCTCTTCTCTGCTGGCATCCCAATGGCTGCAGCAAACCAGTCCACTGCTTGCTGCCATGAGCCATAGAGGGGGTCCTGGGGAACAAAGAAGCAGGACCGGCTTGGGGAGTCACCGAGGGGCTGAGGGCAGTGGGCAGCCACTGTGGGGGTCAGGCTCAGGACGGTGGGGAGCTCACGTGGGCACGGCTATGGCTCTCCAGCAGCCCGGGCAGTAGGGGCAGCAACAGAGTGAAGGCCAGGAGGTCCAGCAGGAGGCCGAGGAAGACCACCGTGATCACGCGAGTCTCAGATGCAGGCTGCTGGCGGATTGGTGGGCGCGGAGTGCAGCTTCCACCGGCTCCCCAGCCCATGGTGTCGGGGGCACTCCGATTAGGCCTGGCTGGGGGTGTGGCGGGTCTGCACTACCACGGGGAAAACGGAGTCTGCTTGCTCCCGTCACGCCCCGGGCCCGCCAAAAGCCAGGGAGCACGGTCAACGGAAAGCCTGCCCCAACCCGTCCCCCGCGACCCCGGACAGCAGGACAGTCGGGTTGCGCAAGGAAACCGCAGCCACCAAGGCCAACCGTCCCAGGCCCAGGGTAGGGGCACCCCGACCGAGGGCGCCACCCCGCCCCACGCAGCCGCCCATGTCCTCCTGTGGAGCGGGCAGGGAAACTGAGGCCCGGTGGAAGGCAGGACTTTGCGGCCCGACGGACTCGAGGTGGTCCCGCCCCGCAGAACACGACCTCCGCCTTCCCTACCCCGACCCCAGGTTCTGCTCCAGGACGCCGGGGACCCCACCCATACCTGCCGAGGCCCTGCGCTCGGTACTGACTGACGGAGGGACGTGTGGATGGACAGAGAGATGCGGAAAGGCCAGCCAGGCACGCTGTCGGGGCGGGGCGGGGCGGGCGTTCAGGCCCCGCCCATCTCCCCGAGCCCGCCCCCGGAAGTGGGCCGCCACTCTCAGTCTTCCGGCCGGCTCAGTAGAAGGTGGACCGCTCGCGCCAGCGCGGTGCTTTGGTTGCTCAGCGTGGGGCGCGCTCAGCTGCGGCCGCGATCCTTGACCCAGCCAACCCTTGGCCGTGGGCTGTCCGCAGGGCCCGCGTGTGGTTGCGGCTCGAGAACCTGTGCGACTGGGCTGGATCGCAGCCGCCGGCGCCGCAGTCCCACGTGCCCCGCCCTCTGCCTGAGGGGTGAACCACCTCCTTCCCTCTAAGGGCCCCGGGCTCTGGGTCTTCTACCCCGCAGGGCTGCAGTGTGTCGTCCTGCCTCCCTGGAACCTTCCCCACCCCCGTGGGCTGCACGCCACACGGGCCTCCTCGGACAGTTTCCTCTGCATACGGTGCTGAGCACGAAGTCCCAGGACAGGCAGAGGAGGAAAGAGGCATGAGGTCAGGAGAGCAGAGACCTGCGAAGGAGCAGGCTCCAGTTGTCTCCGGGATCCTTAAGGAGCAGCTGGCGCCCCCCTGGGGCGGCGCCTCCCACCTGACACCTGGCTTCGGGCCTGAAGGGGAGACTCCAGGGCAGCTGGAGGAGACCTGGGCACCAGCACCTGGCCAGCTCTGCCCCCACATCTCATCTGATTCATGTCGCTCTGGCCAACCCTGACCGCAAATGGGGAGGGGACTCTAGAACACCTTCCAAGTCCACCCCTTGTCAACTTGGCACCCACACCCCTCTGTATACTAAACATCCAAATACCAACAGTAGCAGTTACACGTACACCTGAAAGCTACAACCCCTGTGAACACCCATTAGCTCTTCCCCAGACTCCAGGTCCCCTATGTGCACTGTCTTCCCATGGAGCCATGCCCCCTTTCGTAGCTGTAACCTGCACACTTGAGACAGAAGGTCAACTGCATTAACACTTCTTGCATCAGATGGTAGAGGAGCAGCCGAGGAAGTGTTGGATGAAATACACAAACATATTCCCATCGACAGGCTAAGAACTGGTGCCCTCTAGGCACCCAGTGGGGCCCTCACGTCCAGCAGCCCACAGCCCCTCTGGAGTCCAGCAAACGGCATGCTGACTGTCCTAAGGCTCTTGGTTACACAAGCCAGAGAGTTTAACTGAAACCTCCATGGCTTCCAGCTCCTTCTGACCCCAAACTTAAGCCCCCCTAGTCAGTGCAGATGCAGCTGAAGCTCCCGCCACACCCGTTCCACAGCAGCCCAGCTCGGAACCAAGACCGCACACCCAAAGGCATCAGATAGGCTGAATGAAGGCAGTCCAATGGGGCTGTTAGGGCGCTGGGATCATTGTGGATGACTTTGTCCTGCTCCGATCTCTAAACTGTTTGCAGAGTTGTTCACTTTATAATTCAAAACATAATTTATAATGAAATAACACTGCATTCTATACATGAAGGCAAACATCCTTGGTTGACTAAAAATGGTACTGGCCAGAACGCCCAGCTGCAGACCCTGTGGTTGGCTAAAGCCGGTCGAGCTCCATGGACCAAGCCAAGCACATTTCACTGGATGTTTTAACGGGAACTGAAGTACGGGGAGAACCATGCCGCCAATCCAACATCTTGACTTTCGATATACAACATCTCTGAATTTATTTTTTAAACTTTTTCCTCTTCAGAGCTTTCCATTCACCTTCCTGCTCAGCCAGGCTGTTGAAAAGCTGCTTCACTCTACGCTTTCTTTCTGCATCCCTGAAACAGGAGAAAAGGCCGCTTTTTTATTAGTTTTTGGAGAATGTATGTGCAGAGGGAGGACAAGTGGGTGACATCACCTGCCAGGCGCCCAGGCCCAGGCTGGAGCACCACACGGCCGCCCCACATCCCCAGGACCTCACCGCTCCATGATCTCCGAGAGCTGCATCCGGGCCAGGAACTGGTTGTCCTTGCGGATCTCCCTCACAGCGCCCTTGAACTCGCGCCTGTGCTTGTGGACCAGCCTCTTCCGCTCCTGCTCCTCCTTGCTGCTGCCCTGCTTCTTGCCAAACTCGAGCCTAAATGCAGGGTGCCAGCACCCAGGAGGCCAGTCAAGTTAGCCCCCCAAGACTGCAGGTGGGCCCACACCCTGACCCAGGGCCCCCTGCAAGACCCTATGGGGTGGCTGTGCTCACACTTTGACCAGGCGTGGGGTGAACAGCTTCAGCGGCACCGGCTTGCTCTTCTCACAGATCAGGGGCCGGTAGTGCTTCCCCTGGGCCTCCATGTCAGCCAGTGCGCTCCGACACAGCTCCTGGAAGAGGGGCGCACAGTGCTGCATGGGAGGGCGGCGGTGGTGGGGGGCCTGGCACCTTTCATGACCCGTAGTCCTGTCACCTCACGGGCTGAATAAAGGGGTGGGGTCCACAGAAGCTATGCTCACAGCAGAACAGGCTGGCAGGATGGGAGCTGCACCCTGCTGGTGGAGGAGTGGGGTATGCACTCCAGCAGGTCCTTTCCCTCCCCACACAGTGCCCCCTGCGTGGGGCAGGAATGCAGGTCCACTAGGTGAGGCCGATGGAGAGGACTCTGGGTTCGGGCGGTCTGTGCAGCTGGCACCTGGCAGAGAGGATGGCTGCATCTTGCCCAGCCCTGACCACTCCTCTCCCGGCCACGCTGGGAGTCAGGGAGCTGCCCCAGCCCCACAGCCACCCCTGGTCTCTGCTTTGACCCCACTCTTGTTCTGGCAGAACGAACCGCAGGTTAAGGCACTTGCATGACACTCTTGCCTTCTGAGATCGTTGGCTGAGGGTTCTGAGAAACCTTCTAGAAGCCAGCTCCCTGACATCGGTTCCTTTCCTCTCCCCTCGCACAAGTGTGTCCTGTAGCTGAGGGTTTCTGCAGCGGGGGCACAGCCGCCCCCCTGCCCATCTGGAGGCCAAGTGCCCTGCCTCTATGAGGACTAGGTGTAAGGTACAACCAGTTCAGTTCACCCTGAGTCCATGAACTCCTGTGGCCCCCTGGCCAGCCTGCACCCCACAGGGGTGGGGAGCCACTCTGCCCTTCGAACGGAGGGACGAGCCCCAGCACATCACCAGGATGTGGTGCAGGTAGAGGCCAGTGTCCCACTCAGCCTTCCGGGAGATGGCATAAGGGCCTCACAGGCCCACGTCCTGGGGGCAGACGCAACAGCCTGTGGCTGGGGTGGCCGTGCCAAGCGGAAAAGGCACGAGAAGTGGGGTGAGCCCATGGCTCTAGGGCAATCGATTCAGGTGGAGAGCCCATGCGCAGACCCCAAGCAAAATCAGGGTGTATGGAAGGGAAGCCAGGCTGCCACCAGAGAGAACACGTTCCCTAAGGATTGCAGAGCTGGCCTGTAGGGGCAGGGTGGGGCGTGAGATGAAGGCAGAGCTCAGATCTGCAGCAGCTGGACAGTGTCTGAGATGCTTCCTGGACACGTGGAGCTTCCAGGTCACATGTGGGGTCTCACATAGCTTGTCACCTTGTGTGAGACCATGGACTGTCCTCAGAAAACCCGTGTGGCCCTAGAGGGATGCATGCCCAGGCCCCAGATGTCAGTGGGCAGGCAGAAGGGGGAACACAACGCTGCAAGGCAGATCCCAGGTCCAGCCCCGTCTGGCAGTAGTCACTTCTCACAGTCTCACACCATGAACTTTCTCATCCCAGTTTCTAGTTTGCCTTTGCAAAGGCAAACTAGAAACTGGTTTCCAGCCCTTGCTTTCCAGGGCTGTGGCCCCAAGGACAAAGATGCCTGCCAATCTGCCCCCCAACAAGGGAGTGACGAACCTGGGCCAAGTGCCCTTGTCACTGGGAGCCTTACCTGCAGCTCCAAGGGGTGACGGTGGTCAGCCAGGTGCTGTGTCAGGAGGGCCCTGAGCGGCCTCGCGATCTCGTGGAAGGCGGGCAGTGTGCCATATAGGAGCACACAGCGCTTCACCAGAGCCAGACACACGGCCAGGCAGGACAGCCTGCAGGGGCGACAGGCAAGTGTCTTGGCAGAAACTGAAACCAACACACCAGTCTGACCAACCCAACAGGGGCTGCAGCCACAGCGTGAGGCGCCACGGGACATGGCCTGTCTCCCAGAACGGGGCAGCCGCGGGGCGCAGAGACAGCTCCGAAAGCGGCCCCTCCTGTCGTTTTCAAGTTGCTGCACGAAATCAGCAGACGCATTTTGAAAGTAATACCCACAGCGGGAAAGCTGTTTTGTTTTCCTGTGGAAATAATGGCCACCAGAGCTCGGACGTTTGCTGAAGACATACAATGGCCACCAGGTGGTTGAAGGAGCTCAATGTCACCAAATGTCACTGAACGTCACCAACCACCAGGGGGACGCAGATCAAAACCACAATGAGGACTTCTGGCCAAGATGGAGGTGTAGGTGGACACACTGTGCCTTCTCTCACAACCAAAATTAAGGACAACAAAGATTTAGAAACAAGAAAACAACCAGAACTCATAGAAAATTGAACTGTACGGAAGTCCAACAACCATTCATCCAGACCGGTAAGAGGAGCGGCGGCAGGAAAAAGTGGAGGTATGGACCGGGCACGCAGGTAGCAGCCGCTGGCAGATCCCGGGTGCACAGGTGGTGGCTAGCAGACCCTGGGCACGGGGTGGCAACTGGTGCAGACCCAGTGAGGCTTCATAAGGCGGCTGGCTGACCAGGTGGTCCCACATTCGTGTGCAGATAATCCAGGCGAAGGGGAAGCAGCGGGACTGGAATCCGAGAGTGAGCAGAGCAAGCACCATTGTTCCCTCTCGGACCCCGCCCCCACATACTGCGTCACTACCCAGCAATTGGGCTGCCCCGTCCTGGAGAACACCTAAGGCTCCACCCCTCATATGTAACAGCTGCGACTAGACCAAAACAAAAACAAAACAAAACAACAAAAAAAAAAACAGAAACAAAAATGGCTCAAACTGGAGAACAAATCAAAGCCCCAGAGCCAATTCATCTAAGTGACAAAGAGATAGCCAACCTATCAGATGCACAGTTCAAAGCCCTGGTGATCAGGATGCTCACAGAATTGGTTGATTTTGCTCACAAATTAGACGAGAAAATGAAAGCTTCAATAAGTGAAATGAAGAAAAATGCACAGGGAACCAATAGAGATGGGAGGAAAACTGGGACTCAAATCAATGGAGTGCACCAAAAAGAAGAAAGAAACAACCAAACAGAAAGCAAGGAAGAAACAAGAATTCAAAAAAAATGAGGAGAGGCTTAGGAACCTCCAGGACATCTTTAAATGTCTCAACATTCGAATTATAGGGGTACCAGAAGGGGAAGAAGAAAAGGAACAAGTGGAAAACTTATTTGAATAAATAATGAAGGAGAACTTCCCCAATCTGGCAAAGGAAATAGACTTCCAGGAAGTGCAGGAAGCTCAGAAAGTCCCAAAGAAGTTCGAGCCAAGGAGGAACACACTAAGGCACATCATAATTCCATTAGCCAAGATTAAAATGAAGGAGAGAATTCTAGAAGCAGCAAGGGATAA
>PVKU01008367.1:0-74838 GCA_004027475.1 Anoura caudifer
ATAAGGCTCAGGTGTGGCCTCAGGTCTCGCTGCAGTAGAATGAGTCTGCTCCCCCCTACTGCGCTCATATGGAGTCCCACGGAGATGGCGGCTGAGCCAGATGGCCTGGCTGTGTGACATGCTGCCCTCCAGGGGGAGCACGTGCCGGCCCAGCCATGACCAGGGGAGGGCAGCCCTGGACAGCCTTTATTCCCCTTCTCACTTCCTCTGGTCCACATTCTTTTTTAAAGAGAAGAGAAGGGGGGAGAGATAGACGGAGAGACACATGGATTGGTCGCCTCTCCCATATGCCCTGACCTGAACTCGAGCTATAATCCATGCACGTGCCCTGACCAGGAATCGAAGCTCTGAAAGCAGGACCTAACCAGCGGAGCCACAGCAGTAAGGCTGCTGGGCCACATTCCTACCTTGTCTCTGGCTGCACCCAGGCGAAATCGGTCAGTTCCTTACTTATTTTTCTTGGCTCCTCCCAGGAGCTTCTCTGCTGATACCCAGCAGGAAGGCTTTCTGGCAATATGCAAATTTGGCCCCAGAGGTGTTCTCTCTCCCTGAGGAATGCTTGACAATGGGTGATGGAAACCAGTAGGCCAGTACCCAGTCTTCTGGCTTCTTTTGGGAGGCAGAGGACCCCCGGCTAAACTGGGGCCAGTTAGTCACAGGGCTGACCAGCTCTTTCTCTTCCCTGTTTCACTCTCCTGGTCTCTTCACTCCTGTATTCTGAGGTCCTCGTCCCTCCTGCGTCTCAGAAATTTTGTACGAGCGATTATGAAGTGTGTTTATTGTAAACCAATCCCTCTCTACTGACTCCACATGCTTAACATATAAGCATGTTCAAATGATTACTATTCTAAAAATGCAAAACCAAAAACACCTCTGCTAATTCTATTTTATCTGCATCCACTGTATCTCTTCTCTAAGATCCTTCGAAATCCCCGTCTGTCCACCCTTCCCTCCCATCCCCCACGCCCCTCGGCCTCTGCAGCCTCGCTTCTACCCCCACCACTCAGCGGTCAGCGTGCTGACAACACCAGCCATCTCACATTTCTAAAAATTCCCTTCTTCCCTTAGTCTTTATCTTTCTTGCAGCCACAGCAGAATTTGATTCCTGTTTTCCTTTTATTTATTTATTTTTTATTATTTTTTAAAATATATTTTATTATGCTATTACAGTTGTTCCATCCCCCCCTTTACTCCCCTCCACCCCCTCCCACCCACATTCCCCCCTTTAGTTCATGTCCGTGTATCATAGGTTCTTTAGCTTCTACATTTCCCACACTATTCTTGCCCTCCCCCTGTCTATTTTCTACCCACCGTCTATACTACTTCTTCTCCGGACCTTGTCCCCCTCTCTCCTCCTCCCACTCCCCTGCTGCAAACCCTCCATGTGATCTCCATTTCTGTGTTTCTGTTCCTGTTCTACTTGTTTGCTTAGTTTGTTTTTGTTTTAGGTGTGGTTGTTAATAATTATGAGTTTGCTGTCATTTTACTATACATGTTTTTTATCTTCTTTTTCTTAGATAAGTCCCTTTAACATTTCATATTATAAGGGCTTGCTGAGGATGAACTCCTTGAACTTGACCTTATCTGAGAAGCACTTTATCTTCCCTTCCATTCTAAATGAAAGCTTTGCTGGATAGAGCAATCTTGGACGTAGGTCCTTGCCTTTCATGACTTGGAATACTTCTTTCCAGCCCCTTCTTACCTGCAAGGTCTCTTTCAAGAAATCAGCTGACAGTCTGATGGGAACTCCTTTGTAGGTGACTGTCCCCTTGTCCCTTGCTGCTTCTAGAATTCTCGCCTTCATTTTCATCTTGGCTAATGCAATTATGATGTGCCTTGGTGTGTTCCTCCTTGGGTCCAACTTTTTCTTAGGGACTCTCTGAGCTTCCTGGACTTCCTGGAAGTCTATTTCCTTTGCCAGATTGGGGAAGTTCTCCCTTATTATTTGTTCAAATAAGCTTTCTACTTGTTGCTCTTCCTCTTCCCCAACATTAGGATGTTGGGACATTTAAAGATGTCCTGGAGGTTCCTAAGCCTCTCCTCATTTTTTTTTTTGAATTCTTCTTCATTCTTTTTCTTCATTCTTTTCTGATTGGATGTTTGTTTCTTCCTTCTGGTCCATTCCATTGATTTGAGTCCTCCCATCTCTATTGGTTCCCTGTGCATTTTCCTTCATTTCACTTATTGTAGCCTTCATTTGTTCATCTAATTTGCAACCAAATTCAACCAATTCTGTGAGCATCCTGATTATCAGTCTTTTGAACTGTGCATCTGATAGGTTAGCTATCTCTTTGTCGTTTAGTTGTATTTGCTCTGAAGCATTGATCTGTTCTTCTGTTTGGGCCTTTTTTTTTTGTCTTGTGGTGCCTGTTATGTATGAGGGGAGGAGCCTTAGGTGTTCCCCAGGACAGGGCAGCCCAGTTGCTGGGTTGTGACGCTGAATGTGGGGGCGGGGTCCGAGAGGGAACAATGGCACTTGCTCCGCTCCCTGCTGGATTTCAGTCCCTTCTGCCACTTCCCCCAAGGGAGTTGCCTTCTGGTGCTGATTCCTGGTGGGTGGGCTTGTGTGCATTCCAGGACCTTGTGGGTCTCTCCAACGAACTCTCCTGTGAGGTTGGGAGTCTCTCCTGGCACCTCAACCCCTCCAGGTGTTTTCAATCGGTGTTTTGAGGCTTTATTTCCCGGCGCTGGGTCCCTGGGTTGCACAGTCTGTCTTGCTCCCTAGTTTCACCTGGCTTATCTTCGCACAAATGTGGGACCACCCGGTCAGCCAGCTGCTTTGCATGCTGTGCTGGGCTTCACAATCAACACCTGGCTGGATCTGCCCATTGCCACCCTGAGCCCCGGGGTCTGCCAGCCACTGCCTGAGCACCCAGGGACCACCCGCTGCCAACTTGCTCACCCAGGTTTGTCAGCTGGTGCCTTGTGCGCCCGGTGCCACCGCTTCTGTGACCCCTCTCCACCCAGCCGCCCCGGCCGCCCAACGCCATCCTTCCTACCAGTCTGGATGAATGTGTCTATTTTAACTCCTTGGTTGTCGGACTTCCGTACAGTTCAGTTGTCTGCCAGTTCTGGATGTTATTTTGTATCTAAATTGTTGTTGTCCTTATTTTGGTTGTGCGAGGAGGCACAGTGTGTCTACCTGCGCCTCCATCTTGGCTGGAAGTTGATTCCTGTTTTCTTATTCAATCCTTTCCCCTAGACTCTTCCCTACTGTTTTCCAGAGTCTATAGTTGCCATCCGCTTTTTGTGAGATACTTCACAACTACCTGCCAGTCCTCTCCCTCTTCCCTCTGCATTATCATGGCACCCATTCCCTTCACTTAAGTCTTTAGTCATTTTACTCAGTCACCAAGGATGTCCTTTCTACAATGGCCACATAGGTAGGGACTGAGGGGGACATGGAGCTACCAACATTCAGAAGGACAGTGTTTTAAGGACAAGATAGGAGAGATGGGGGGTACCAATGGACTAATGACTTCTGAGTACCCATTTGAGGCTGGTTTTGTATAGATGTGAAGTTGATTTGTATGGAAACAATAAAGGAACATTTTACCAATTTTAAGACTATGATCGTGTTCTTTGTGGTGAGGTAATGGATTGCATCACCGGTCACACCGACGTGAAAGCAGGGTATTGAATCCCTTTCATCCATTATATTCGAGAATTGACAAAAGCTCACCCACGTGGCTCCTGGTGCACTTGACCAGGGGGTTGAAAGTTTGAGGGGGGATGGGGCATGGAGTCCTATCTGTGTTTCAGCAGTTGTTCTGAGCCTTCATGCCATGACCGAAGGGTCCTGGTGGGACCAAACTTTCACTGCTCAGCGTCTGTGAGACTAAGGTTCGTTCTTTCACCTAACTACTTACATGAGCCCCCAAAATCTTAGACAATGAATTTGCCTAAAATTGCTTACATTCTAAAGCCAAAAACCCACTACTGATGAAAAACAAGCTGATTTTAACTTTGATGAAAGCATTTCCTTCTTACCCTGGCTAGTGTAGCTCAGTGGATTGAGCGCCGGCTATGAACTAAAGGGTTGTCAGTTCAGTTCCCAGTCAGGGCACGTGCCTGGGTTGCAGGCCAGGTCCCCAGGAGGGATCACGTGAGAGGCAACCACACATTGATGTTTCTCTCCCTTTCTCCTTCCTTTCCCCCTCTCTAAAAATAAATAAAATGGAAAAAAAAAAAGTGTTTTCTTCTACTTGAGAGCCCAACTTAAAAAAAAAAAAAACACTTGGAGAGATGTTCCGATTTCTTTTTTAAAAAATATTTTATTCATTTGTTTCTAGAGAGAGGAGAAGGGAGGGAGAAAGAGAGGGAGAGAAACATCAGTATGTGGTTGCCTCTCCCATGCCCCCCACTGGGGACCTGGCCTGCAACCCAGGCCTGTGCCCTGACTGGGAATCAAATAGGCGACCCTTTGGTTTACAGTCTGGCACCCAATCCATTGAGCCACACCAACCAGGGCCTACTTTTTAATTTTTTTTATTGTTGTTCAATGACAGTTATCCCCATTTCCCCCCATTACTCTCCCCTGTCCTACCTTCTCATCTTCCACTTTCAATCTTCCTTCCCCATTGTCTTTGTCCATGGGTCCTTTATACATGTTTCTTGACTTGACCCTTGCCCTTCTCTTCCCCATTATCCTTCCCCTTCCCCTTGAATCCAAACTTCTGAGAGAAGTTGGGCTTCATACCTTGACCCTAGATCTGGACCTAATGCCTAGACTTCAGACCTGGATGTGGACATCAACTTAGTCCTGAACTCTGACCTATTCCCAGACATTAAGCCTGAAACTTAGACATGGATTTGACCTGCAACTTTGTACCTGCCATTAGACTTGGACATTGGACCTGGCCCAGGACCTTGGTACCTGTACATTGAACCTAGAATTTGGACTTGGACCTTCTTACTCTAGTGCTATTGTTCATCTCCTTTGTTGGCTTGTGCAAATACTTGTTTTCATAAATTCTATATAAATTCAAGGCTCTTCAATATCCCGAGTGGTAGATTGTCATGTTAGTAATGGCCCCCAAGAATTCATAACGCCCAGTATCCATGTTCTCATACAGGTCCTTCCCAAATGGACTCTGTGTTTGGCCATGTGACTTGCTTTGGCCAATGGGATGTTCGCAAACAGGACACAAACAGAAGCTTCCTAAGCTTGTGAAGAGGGGGCCTGCCATCTTGGAACCCTGAAACAACCGTGCTATGAAGAAGCTCAAGATGAAAGAGCACGGTGGACCCACCTGCTGAGTGCAGCCACGTGAACCAGTGCAGGTGACACTAGTGGGACCACCCAGCCAACAGGCAGACACGTCAGAAGAAAGCAGTCCTGTTTTAAGCCACTGTATTTTGAGGTGCTTCTTCATGAAGTAACTGATAACTGTCATCCTCAGCTACAAGAAAAGTGCAACTACCTTTAGTGGCTTTGTGCCAATCACAAAAAAAAAGGGAATCATAAAAACATGCCTCATAAAAACCCTGGCCGTGTAGCTCAGTTGGTTAGAGCACTGTCCTGATATGCCAAGGTTGTGGGTTCGCTCCCTAGTCAGGGCACATACAAGAGACAACCAATGAATATGTAAGTGGAACAACAAATTGATGTTTCTCTCTCTCTCCCTAAAAATCAGTAATTAAAAGAACCCCCCCAAAACAAAAAAATCCCTCTACTGGGCAGACATACCTTTGTTCAAAATTAAAACTTCCCCTTCCTTCCCCCAGGGTGCAGCCTGTGCCAGATACGCAGCCCGGGGTTGAGCCTGCACTCAGCTCTGTCTCTGGGCACCTTTACGCACAGCCTAAGCTGCACAATGTGTGTGTGTGAGCCTCGCGGGAGATTTCTACCCAATCTTTCTCCACTGAACATAGGGAGAAACTTGGCTTCAGGGCAGTGTAATCACTAATGACTCCATTAAGGATGGAGAGAAGGCACCCGGCGCAGCGCTCCCGGCCTTGACCACTGACTTGCACTGAGGAAGACAGGCCCCACGGTGCTTACAGAGAGTCACTGCAGAGGCAAGGAGGCAAGCTTCTGCTTACAAAAGGATGAAGAGTTTTCAGGAGAAAGAGGAAGCGTTACTCCTCTGAGCCACCAACAAACATTCCAAAGGAGAGGCAGACAGAGAGTTAGATTCTAGAGGTGGTGGCAGCGAGGAGCCAGGCACTCAGGCAGGTGGCAGTGCCTAGCAGAGAGGGCACCATGAGCCCCAGGTCTCCCTGGTGTTAGGAGAATGCTCTGGACAGGAGGGCTCAGAAAAAAGTCTTGGCCATGCCGCCAGTCCTCACAGACTGACAGGCCTGCCTCGGGCTCCAGTGCCAGCTGCGCGGTGGACGCCGCCCTCCGGGCTGTAGCGCACGGGGCCACAGCGCAGCTGGGGCTCCTCCTCCTCATACCAGCGCTGTTCGCTGAAGTCAGGGAAGAAGGCCGCGATCTCTCTACTGGCTGAAGCCACAGAGTCTGCGAGAGGAGGTAAGAAAGAGAAAGGATTGTATTAGGAAGTGCAGAATGGAGGCAAGAGGCCATCATAATCAGGTTCAGAAACCAGAGCCTCGACGTCGCCGGCCTGTTCCTCAGTCCTCGGGCCAGGTTGGCTAAGGTGGTTGCAAAGGGCCAGACCCCCAGTTGGGAGAAAAGCTCACCAGAAGGACCGGACTCTCAACCCCGCCATTTGGTCCGCCCGCCAGCCCCAAACTATCTTCCCTTACTTGTGGCTGTGGACCTGGGAGGCAGACTCACCAGAGCCATGGGTGGTGTTGCGGGTGTCAGTGAGGCCGAAACTCCCACGAATTGAATCTGGGGCCACGTGGCGTGCCCGAAACACCCTGGTGGGTCCCATCAGCGTCCTCCAGAGCTGGATGGCATCCTTGCGGGCGAGGATGTAGGCTCGGATGGGCCCACTGGGAACAAAAGGAGCATTCGTCAACCAGGAACCGGGCCACCGGGTCCAGGACAGCACGCTGCATGCAGGGCGCTGACGCAGGCACACTGTCCACCGGGAGGGTTTTGTGGCCTTTCTAGCCGGGCACCAACACTGCTCCAAATCGGTGATGGGGGGTTACTGCTGATGTCAGAGAAGGTCACAGAGATCAGCAGGGCTTCTGGGCAGCATGTGACAGCACCCTCCCACAGCCACCGGATCAGTAACCACCACGGGACGGGGGCCACCGGGTCAGTGTTGGCTCAGTCAGAGCCCCAAATCCGTGTTTCTTCAGACACTGGGCACTCGCTACAACTTTAAAGACTGGCAAACGGAACTGACGAATCTACTGAAGGAGCAGGGCAGACAAGTCTCAGTAGATAAAGACACTGGGACCAAAATCCAAAGTACCTGGCCATGAACTCCACGAGCCGCTGATAGAAAAAACGCCCTGCAAAGAGAGAGCACCTTCGTCAAGACACCGATGCCCGAGAGAACCGTTTGTACCACTGCCTCCGAACTTGGAATAATAAAAACTGTTTTAGCCCTGGCTGGTGTGGCTCAGGGGATTGAGTGCTGGCCTGTGAACCAAAAGGTTGCCAGTTCGATTCCCAGTCAGGGCATATGCCTGGGTTGGGGGCCAGGTCCCCAGTTGGTGGCATGCAAGAGGCAACTCATCCATGTATCTCTCACACATTGATGTTTCTCTCCCTCTCTTTCTCCCTCCCTTCCCCTCTGTCGAAAAATAAATAAATCTTTAAAAAAAAAGAACAACTGTTTTAGAACAAAGAATGAGGCCCTTGGGGTCTGAATACCTGGGTCGGAATCCAGGCTCTGCCACTTACGCCTGGGTGATTTTGTGTGACTCATTAACTTCTCTGACTCAGTTTCCTAATCTGTATGCTGAGGACTTATCAATACCTACCTCGTAGGGCTGCGTGGAGAATTAAATGAAATCCTGAGCATCGGGGCAATGTCAGGCCGAGTAAACACTCACTAAATGTTAACTACTGATATTATCAGGGTAGAAAACTCAGTTTCTGGTTGGGACTGTGAAGTAGAACCTTCCTAGAAAATATTGAAAACCAAACCAAACCCTGATAATCATGAAAAGTTAGAGAAGTGCCGAGACTTGAGACTGGCAGCGATTTCACAGCTGATGGCAGAGAGCCTGGGTCACATGTCCAGGTAAATCCGTTTCGCCGGCCTCTGGGACAGGGAAGCCGCCCACTCAGAAGGCTGTCGAGCCTACCTTCATGCTCTTGGTAAAACCTCAGGCAATCTTCTTTCCGCCACACAAGCTCTCTCATTCGCACAATAAGGAACTTGTTGCTCAGAATCTGCTGATGAACAGCCTAGGATGAACATCAGAGACAAAAATCAGTCAGAAGGGCCACCTGAGTGGACAAAAGGCTGACCCAAGGACCCGTGAGGACCCGTGGGAGCCTGGGACTTGACAGCCTGGCCCTTGACGGGCCAGAAGAGAAGACAGTGGGGTGACGTGAAGCCCTTAGGTCACACAGCTGAATGTGAGCCTTGGGTGGAGAGGCAGGAAGCGCTGTGACTGACCCCCGCCCCCTGATCCTACAGCCCCTCAAGCCCAAGCCCACCAGACCCACCACTCGGACCATCATCAGCATCTCTTGACAGTGGGTGGCCCTGCCCTGAGTTTCTCCCACTCCCTCTACAGCATCACACCTGACAAGTCAAAAACGTCATAACTCAGGTCCCCCACTCTGGTCAGCAGTGTTTGCGTGGTTCCTGTTATTCACAGATGAAGTGTGACCGCTCTAATCTGGTGCTCTGGTCCCCAAGGCTGCACCTCCCTGCCCCCCCAGCTTCCTGGTCTCTAGTCCCACAGACTGAGCCTGCCCGTGGCTCTCAGACACACCATGCCCGCCTGAGCACCTCCCTTGTGTGGGACGCTTGCCCTCCTGCATTGGTGCGTAGTCTCAGCACTTGCAAGCCACCGTTCCTGATGGCTCTGGTCTCCCTTGGCACCACGGTGGGCTCACTTAGCAATGCTGCTCAGCTATACTTACCAAACTGTTGTAAGCAGAGCGCTCAAACGACCCTCACTAGCCCACCAAGGTGCCTTCCCTAAATCTCCAGGGCTGTGACTATCACACGGAATGATTATGTTACATGACATGACAAGAGAGAGTCTGCACGTGTAATTAAGGTTACTATTGGTGGACTTTGCTTTAATCCAAAGGGAGAGTATCCAGACGGGCCTAATTAATCACGTGGGCTCTTTAACAGCAGTGATGCATCTGGCTGGGAGATACAGGCCAAGTCAGAGGGACCCGAAGATTCGGCACTGCTGCTGTCCTGGAGACAGAGTGGGCCGTCAGATGAGGGATGTGACTGGTCTTTAGAGACTGAGGGCCATCCCACCTAAGGCAAGGACACGGGGCCCTCAGTCCTACAACCACAGGAACCAAATTCTGCCAACAACCCAAAAAAGTCTGGGAGTGGATTCTTTCCCAGACGTCCAGATAAGGGCCCAGTCGGCTGATACGTTGGCTCTGGCCTTGTGAAACCACAAGGAAAGAACACAGCCAAGCCTCCTGTAACTCAAAGTCTAGAACTGTGAATTAATAAAGGCATGTTGTTTAAAGCTACTAAGTTTGTGGTAATTTTTATGTAGCAATAGAAAACTAATACACATATAGTGTCTTGAGGTTTGGTTCCTCTTATTATTATACGGGATTCTTTCTTGTATTTTATACCTGCCCAATTCTCTAGCAGGTTTTTAGTCTTCTTAGGGTCTGAGTCCGTAGCTCCTAGCTCTGCCTCCACAGTATCCAGCACAGGACTGTGCTATCAGCCCTCACAAGGGGCCCTGTGGCACCTGAAGCAGAAGCAATGTCCGGGGCATACAGCAGAGGCTCAGGATTCATTCTTACCTCCAGGATCAGTGGGTGAGCGACTGCATCGGGCTTGATCAGGGCCAGGGTAAGCTGCAGAGCCTGAGGGCTTCGCAAGATCGAGGTCATCCCGCTGTCCCGCTCCTGCCATCAGAGCTGGGTTAGGGACCTGTCGCAATTGCACTTCCCACCCTTCCTACTCTGGAGCCATGCAGCTTTGCAAGCCAACCAGTGTTCCCATTCCTGTCACTCAGAAAGCACGTGACAGGCACATGGGAAGGAAGGTTGCACGCATTGTTATGTACACAGGTGTACACTGTTGTATTCAGTGGCCCATTTGTGCTCATGGGATGGAGGGAAGGAGTGGCGGAGGGGACACCGGGGCTGCCTGTGGAATACATTGTCTGGTCTGTGCCACTGTAAGCCTACAGAGGAGTGGCCCATTTGAGAGAAATTCCAGCTTAAACACTACCTGGCTCCCCCCAAATTCCCTTCCCTCCTATCTGTCCTCTCTGTTTTAGAGTATTTACAACTTACACTTCTCAATGGCCAGGCCACAAGGGTAGAACATGCGCTCCCACTGCAAAGGCCCCTCCACCTGATCATGCTCTCCCACTGACTGCGGAACTGGAAGATGGGATGGACAAGAACTGGGATGTTGGCAGGGTACCAAAGAGTCTGCTGGATGCACACCATGTCTTATCTGCTCTTACAGATCAGTCAGAAACCTTCCTGCCCAACTTGAACCCTGTAATACACTCAGCTGTTCTCAATGGCAAGGCTTACGGATGTGCGACTCCAGGTTCAGGGACCAGCTGTAACCATGTCGTACCTGAAGCAGCTGAAACAGTGCTTGGCACAAAGATGCTTCATTAGCTTTATTGACTAAAACAGGAGTATAAAACTCATTTTCACCTTGCGGTTGCCTTCAAAGGGCCAAATACAACTTTAGCACTGCATAAATGTAACTACTCCTTAACTAGGGGCAAGGAGCTCGGTGCTGCTGCCGGGTAGAAACAAGGTGCCGGCCGGATAAAATAAGGTGGAGGGCCGGGTTCGGCCCGCGGGCCTGGTGTTTGCCGCCTGTGGACTAAATGAACCTATATAGTCTTATTCCACTCATACTCTTATTTCCAGCGTCTAACATGCTGTAAGAGCTCAATAAATAATTATGGAAATGACATACAGAACAGAAAAGTGTTTTATATTCTGGACTAAGAGAATCTGAGATCTAGTCCAACTGTGAACTTCTATTTACATGTGAAAAATTGATCATCTCTGCAGGACTAAGGACTAGGTCTTGCAACATATCTGGCGGAACCCCGACATTTGCCAACAAGTAGAGAAGGCTTCTATGAACACACGCAGGGCCAGTGTGGCCAGCACTCTCATTTCTCTTAGCCCGACAGTGGCCTGACAATCACGTCCAAAGCGCTGCCAGGAGCTGGCTCAGATGAGGAAACTGTGTCAAGGTCTCTTCTCCTCGTGCCCTTTCTATACCTTTCAGCTCCAGGCTCCACTCGAACCACAAAGCTAAGCCCAGTCTAACCAGTACAAGATCGGCCAGCCCAGTCTCCCTAACATCCCAGGTGGCGCGCGACCCAAAGCACGCAGAATCTTCACCATATATATCCAGGGAGAGACATTCCTGACACCTCCCCTCCCTCACCTCCCACGTTCATGCCATCACTAAATTCTGGTCATTTTACCTAACCAACACAGTATCTCAAATCCACAAAATTCTCTCCCTCTCAGCCACCATCACCAAGTCCAAGCCAGTGTCCTCCCTCCCTCCACTTCTGCGGCAGCCTCCTGGACGGCGGCCTCCTAGTTCCTGCTCTCGCCATCCCCTATAATTTGTTCTCCAGGCAGCAGCCGGAGAACTACAAATGCAAATCCAGGTATCATTCCCCTCCTTAACCCTTGAAAGTATACCACGCTTTTATAGTAAAACCCCAAATCCTTGCCGTGGCCCACTAGGCTTTGCACGGTCGGATCCCTGCGTACCCCTCTAGCCTCATCTAGAACCCCACATCCCTGAACTTTCTGTTGCTCCAGCCTCATGGGCCTTATAGTGCCACGACTTTCTGGCCTGACAGCGTTTGTGTGAGGAGTTTTCGCAGCCAGAAAGTGCTCCCTCTGGTTTCCTCCTACTCACCTACTAGATCTTAGCTCACTTCTCCTGTAACACTTTCTCAGGGCTCCTTGCACGTTTTCATCAGTTCTGTCTTCCCCACTAGAAGGTCAGCGCCATGGAAGCGAGGGTCTGTTTTGCTCCACATTGTATCCTTGGTACCTATGCAGAGGATCTAGCACAGAGCTCGCTCTCATCAGTGACCCTGATCCAGCTATTCCAAGTCCAGGCTGCGAGAAGCCTCCAGGGGAGGACGTGGGTCCTTTCCTAATGCCAACTACAGCTGTCTTGGTTCTTAGTTTACAACAAATGATGACAGGTCGAGAAACTTGCTCAATTTAAAGGGCACTCCATCAGTGAATTACAAATGTTAGAAGCTGCCTGGGCATTTGCACCAACTCCTGAGACACCTATTCCAGTCTTCTGCTTCCGGAAGGCAGCACCAAAGTCCCTTGTCCTTGCCTGCGCTGTGGGTACTTGCAGGCCTTCAACTCAGCCTCCGCCCTGGCAACAAGTGAGGCTCCGCCCCCCAGTCCCCGCCGGCTCACAATCTCGTACCCTCCTCCTACTCCCCTCCATTTCTCCAGACCTGCAGCCGCGCGACCCCTGCTCCTGGGACCCGGGACAAAGACCAAATTCTGGGCTATTCGGCGACCCAGTCCAGCTGGAGTGCGGGTGCGGATTCACCTACTCCTCCGGCAGCGTGGCTTGGCCACCAGGCGCCGTGCTAGCCAGCCCAAGCGGGGTCCTTCAGGCGTTCGGCGGGCAGCCCCTCCGGGGTCCTTGCCATGGACCTCGGGCCCAGCTAGAAGCAGAGCGAAGGGGTGTTCGAGCCCGGAGAGGTCGCTCTGCTGTCAGGTTTGTCAAAGCTCAAAGTGGCGGCAGCTTGTAGCAGGAGGGTCGACTGCCGGTGGCTCTCGTCGCTCTCCAGCACCAGACGAGAGGCGGGCGCGGTCTCGGGCGGGAGCTGCCCCTCGGAGCCTAGCCCGGGCTCCTTCGTTCGGGAGGGAGGGCGAGCCAGGGTGCCCAGGACAGGATGGGCGGTCCCCAGGGTGGCAGCTGGAGGAGTGCGGTGCCTGCGAGCGGCGCCACCGGCCTGCACCTTGCCTGACTCTTGTATTCTTTGTCTCATGTAAGGTTGGTGGTGGCCAGTGTTTGTCGGAGCCCGGAGAAGGGCTTGCGCGCTCTATCGTGAGGGCAGAGGCAGGCGGCAGCCCCTGGAAACCTTTGGAGCGCGGAGCCATCACAGAGACTGAAGCAGCACAGCGAATACGGGGTGGGCGAGGCAGGATTCTTGGGTGGAGTCCAGGTGTACCTGGGGCGTGAGGGAAACCAGCGGTAAGGGTCTGGAACGTGTGGCTAAGGAGTTCGGACACCGGCTTGTGGAGTCGGTTGCCCCGGGGTCTCTTGAAGTAGTCCAGGGTGAGGAGACGAGAACTGGGGTGTTCCTGGAGCGGGGTCTCATGTTTGGAGAGGACACAGTTTTTTCTTGGAGGGAATTAGAGAATTTGAGAGGAAGGATAACGAACGATAACTGTCATCAATTTAAATATTTTCCTAGCTGACTGTAGTGTCTGCGTGTCCAGGTGTCACACTCCTGGAACATTGGTAAGAGGTCCGTGGTTCTGGTAGCTTGTTGCCACAGGGGTCTTTAGGAAACTGTTTTACAGTTGCTTTCACCATCCTCAGCCACAAGCCTATACAATGAAAATAAGGGCCGATGTGATTTTAGGGGGAGACTCAGTTCATAACTCCCTTTTTCTGAGCTTAGGCACAGAACCAAGAGAAAGAGAGGAATGGCAGGCAGGTGGAGGCCAAATACGTGCTCAGTCAACACTGATGGATCTATTGGAAAACAGTGTGAGTGCCAAAGGCACCTGCCTTCTACTCTGCTACCCAGAGTCAATGCCAAGTCTCTTATAAGTCAGTCTCGCTTAAAACGATGGCAACCACGAAAAGGATGTAAATAGTTAACAGGACATAATTATCCCAGCATTGCCCCACATCCACAAAACTTAGAAAGCAGGCCAATCCCCAGCTCCTAGCAGATACCAGGCAACATTTTGTCCTTAGAAAGCTGTCAGCTGGGAGGAGGAATGCAAAGGGGGGAAAATCCGGTCAACTGTAATAGAATAACAATAAAAAAATTTAAGAAAAGAAACCTGTCAAAAACTCCTGATACTCACTGATATTTGAGGTGAGGTGAATAGGCTAGAAAGTCTTCATTCCATTTCACTGAGGCTCAAGTAATTCTATACCAGTTTTTCGGAGTCTCCAACTTGTGAGTCTAAACTCTGTTGAGAGACTCTCCCTTTAAGAGATTAATTATGATGTATGTTCATTGTACCCTGAGGGGCATCAACCTGTGCCTGGTCCCGTGTGTGGACAGCCCCAGCCAGGGGGTCTTTGAGAGCCAGGCCTTTCTGTTTCACGCAGCATATTGAAGTTTCTTAATACTGTTTCCCCTTTAGGTCCTCTGTCTCTGCCACCCCGGGGCTGCTTTGAGGGCAGGCTCTGACGACGGGTCCCGCAGGTCCCTGCCCGTGAACAGTCCTCAGGGGCTGCTGCCTTGTGCTGTTGAGCAGCTCAGGCCCAGGACTCCTCCCTCCTGGGAAGGAACGGGGTTCTTGACCCCATACATTTCCATTGAGAATTACTTTCTGGAGGTTTTCTTTTTAGCTGAAGCTGCTGTTCTTGTTTCTAAAGTTTGTTCCCCTAGGGACCTAGTGAGAAGTGAGACTTCTTCTATGTGTTCCTCAAGATACTATCCGCAGTTTCTGGATGTGTCTGGTGAGGAGATTTCTTTCCAAAATTTCTCTTTTGCTATGATATTATCATAGCAAAAGAGAAATGATATGCTCCTCTGCTCCTTTGCTGCTTTCCAGAAGGCTCGCTGAGTTTCTATCATTTTACTGTGGAGAGAAGGAAGACCCATGGAGCTGGCTCTTTGCCAGGCTACCGGAAGTGAGGAGGAGATGAGCCTCCGTAGAAAATCTCTCTTGCCCTGGCTGGTGTGGCTCAGTTGGAGCGTCATCCCACATACCAAAAGAATGTGGGTTCGATCCCCTGTCGGGGTGCATATGGGAAGCAACCAACATTTCTCTCACTTTCCCTTCCTCTCTAAAATCAATGAACATTTTTTTAAATTAAAAAAATGCTCTAGCTGGTGTAGCTCAGTGGATTGAGCGTGGGCCTGCAAACCAAAGGGTCACTGGTTCAATTCCAATTGGAGCACATGCCTGGGTTGCGGGCTAATCCCCATTTGGGATGTGTGTAAAGGCAACCAATTGATGTTTCTCTCTCTTTCTCCCTCCCTTTCCCTCTCTTCTCTCTCACATTAATGGTTCTCTTCTCTTTCTCCCTCCCTTTCCCTCTCTCTAAAAATAAATAAATAAATACAATCTTTAAAAATACCCCAAACACTTGCTTATAAACAAGTGGCCGCTACCTTCAGCCAAGATGGAGGTGTAGGTGGCTACACTGTGCCTCCTCGCACAACCAAAATTAAGGACAACAAAGATTTAGAAACAAGAAAACAACCAGAACTGATAGAAAAAAAACTGAACTGTACAGAAGTCCAACAACCATTCATCCAGACCAGTAAGAGGGTCAGCGTCATAGCAGGAAAAAGTGGAGGTTGGCTGACCCGGGGGCGCAGGCAGCAGCAGCTGGCAGATCCTAGGCATGCAAGTGGCAGCTAGCAGACCCTGGGCATGGGGTGGCAATGGTGCAGACCCAGTGAGGCTGCACAAGGCAGCTGGCTGACCAGGTGGTCCCACATTCGCGCACCGATAATCCATGCAAAGGGGAAGCAGCAGAAGGGACTGGAATTAGAGTGGAGCAAGCCCCATTGTTCCCTCTCAGACCCTGCCCCCACATATAGCAACACTACCCAGGAACTGGGCTGCCCCGCCCTGGGGAACACCTAAGGCTCCTCCCCTCACTATGTAAAAGCCGCAACCAGACAAAAAAAATAGCTCAAACGGGAGAACAAATCAAAGCCCCAGAGCCAACTCATCTAAGTGACCAAGAGATAGCCAACCTATCACATGCACAGTTCAAAGCCCTGGTGATCAGGATGCTCACAGAATTGGTTGATTTTGCTCACAAATTAGATGAACAAATGAAAGCTACAATAAGTGAAATGAAGGAAAATGCACAGGGAACCAGTAGAGATGGGAGGAAAACTGGGACTCAAATCAATGGAGTGGACCAGAAGGAAGAAACAAACAATCAAACAAAAGAAGGAAGAAACAAGAATTCAAAAAATGAGGGGAGGCTTAGGAACCTCCAGGACATCTTTAAATGTCCCAACATCCGAATGATAGGGGTACCAGAAGGGGAAGAGGAAGAGCAACAAGTAGAAAACTTATTTGAACAAATAATAAAGGAGAACTTCCCCAATCTGGCAAAGGAAATAGACTTTCAGGAAGTCCAGGAAGCTCAGAGAGTCCCTAAGAAGAAGTTGGACCCAAGGAGGAACACACCAAAGCACATCATAATTACATTATCCAAGATTAAAATGAAGGAGAGAATTCTAGAAGCAGCAAGGGACAAGGGGACAGTCACCTATCAGACTGTCAGCTGATTTCTCAAAAGAGACCTTCCAGGCAAGAAGGAGCTGGAAAGAAGTATTCCAAGTCATGAAAGGCAAGGACCTACATCCAAGATTGCTCTATCCAGCAATGCTTTCATTTAGAATGGAAGGGCAGATAACGTGCTTCTCAAATAAGGTCAAGTTAAAGGAGTTCATCCTCAGCAAGCCCTTATAATATGAAATGTTAAAGGGACTTATCTAAGAAAAAGAAGATAAAAAACATGTATAGTAAAATGACAGCAAACTCACGGGTATTAACAACCACACCTAAAACAAAAGCAAACTAAGCAAACAAGTAGAACAGGAGCAGAACCACAGAAACGGAGATCGCATGGAGGGTTAGCAACAGGGGAGTGGGAGGAGGAGAGAGGGGGAAAAGGTACAAAGAATAAGTAGGATAGATGGTGGGTAGAAAATAGGGGGAGGGCAAGAACAGTGTGGGAAAAGTAGAAGCTAAAGAACTTATGACACGTGGACATGAACTAAGGGGGGGGGGAATGTGGATGGGAGGGGATGTGCAGGGTGGAGGGGAATGAAGGGGGGAAATGGGACAACTGTAATAGCATAATCAATAAAACATATGTTTAAAAAAACCCAAAGTGGCCAACATTCAGCACGGCTAACTTGAACAGTATTTGCAATGCCTCCAGTTAACTGTGATTTCTTAAATGTCCTCGCATTTCCCACCTGGCCTCTTTTATGTTCTGTGCTGTATCATCAGATCCCAGCATTCCTTTGAATCCAACTTAATCCTCCACCCCTGCCAAAAGGTAGATCCACCTCCTGTCAAACTTCCAAAATGCAGCAGAGCCTGGGCCCAGCTGGCTCCCACAGTGAGGGAGGGAAGCAGGGCCCCAGCTATGTGTGCCTGGCTTCCTGAAGCTTCACACGCATGCGTGTATCATTTCTTCGACCGTGCTCCGCTTAATGTGTGCACGTGTGTGCATGTTTCCCTAGGACCATACTCAAATGTTTTATGTGAGAATCTGCAATTCGATCTAGTAAAATCCTCACTGTGGATTGTGTGAAACTCTGTAAGCCTGTCCGTAAAACAAAGCCGTACTTAAGTTTGTTGAAAAACTTAAATAAGTTAGTGCTTGTGAAGCATTTAGAAACTTTGATGTGTCTAGGCATTACTCCAAGTATTGTGCTCAACAAAATTCTGAATCTCCTACAGTATGGTTAAGATTTCTGAAGCCAGACCCTGATGTATTGAAAGTCACGTTGCTCGCCTGACGCTTACTCAGCTTCACAACGACCGGAGCCCTCCTCTTGTAAATGTTGCTGCTCCCGAGGCACCTGTTCCCTCGCGTAGACATCTGTGGTCGTTTGTTCACAGTCTGCACAAGAACAGAGGGAGCCCATGGCACAAAGTCGTGTAGTTTGGGGGTGAGAACGCAGAAGAGCTGATCTTTTAAAAAGATATGCCTTATTAACAGAGAAAAACGTTCGCCAGCCAGCATTTCTGCTGAGAATCATTTACTGAAGAAGCAAATCAATGAGTTTGATCCTAACGTTCGGCTTCCTGCAGGGCCAGCGTTCTCTAACGGGGATATACTCTAAGAGGCAATTACTACATTTCACTTGATCATCCGGGGATTCAGCGGCTCTGTAATTCTCCGTGGTGTACGTTCAGGAGTTTTCCTGCAAAAGAAGTATGTGCTTAGAGAAATCAAAGTTGGGGAAATGAAGAGAAAAACTACCACATCTAGTCCAGCAGGAGGAATGCTAACAATTATTCTAGGAATTCAGGCAGACTAGAGACATTCTCATTTCCCTGAAGAAGAAGAAGAAAAGCGCAGTGGCAGTGGGCAGAGGCGAGCGAAGGATATGGATGCCTCTGAGGCTTCCTGCCCCAGGAGAGCCATGGGGCAGAAAAGGTCAGAAAGCTTCAGTTGTGATCCAGGAGCGTGGGCTGTCTCTCATATGATCTTAAATATCCCTAAAGTTTTTGGTAGTTTTAAGGAGAAAGGTTAATTTCCAGATAGTTCACAGTTTTTGTTTCTATATTTAGTGATGCACTACTTTTATTTTATTTTCTAATTAGGTGTTGTGGCCATAAAGAAATATTGATTTTGTAGGTTGACTATGCACCCGGCGAATTTCAGAGCCCTCTTCACAGTGTTGCTAGTTTGTGATTCAGCTCACCCCTGGCCTGGGGAGTATAGTATCTTCATTTCTGCCATAGGCAGACTGAAGCACCATTTATTTAGTAAACAGGTGAAAATGGAGAGACTTGAATGAAATAGCACAGGCATCGCTTGCTCACGTCGTGGCCCCTGGGGCAGGTGCTTTGCTGCTGTCTTCTCACTAGTAGTTCCAGGTACAGGCTTTGGGGTGGCAGATTTTATGTGTCGGCATGGCTGGGCCATGGTGCCCAGATATTTGGTGACACATTCCGAGTATTTGGAATGGATGCGATCAATCATTAAGTCAGAGGCCTTTGAGGAAAGAAGGTTGTCCTCCGCAATGCGGGTGGCCTCATCAATCAGTCGAAGCCCCGAACGGAACAAAGACTGCCCCAAGGAAAAAGAAATTCTGCCAGAAGACAGCCTTGGATGCCACTTTATGGGTAGCCTTCAGTTTAAAAGCACTTTTTTTGAAGTTAGAAGTTGGAAATGGACGTAGGGCCAGAGGGTTATTCGACAAGGGCTGTGGCCCAGATAGAAGAGGAAGGCATTCAGCAGGGTTTTCTATGAATCAGCCCAGGTCACAAGGACCTGACAGAAGTAGGGACTGTGTGAGGACCCATTACAATGACCCCAAAACCATAAAAAGTCTTATGATTTCTCTTCAGTGGGAGTAGAGAGCATTCCATTCGTGGGCCTCCAGGTGAGCAGGTGCATGCTGGTCTGGGATCAGAGGAGCCTTGTGAACTCGTCTTTGAGGTTGTATCAGGAGACACTGTCATAAAATTATGTAATTGTCTTTTTACGTGCTTTACCTGCTGTCTCCTTTACTTTCTCTTCCAAAATGATTTGTCCCCATCCCACCTCCATGCCTCCAAACCGTATAATGATCTCTACAGTGTCAGCCGAGCCCCTGCTTTGGCCCTACGACCCTGAGTTCGAAGGCACAATACCCAGGGAGGGAGGGCCAAGCAAGGCCTGGACCATTCACTCTCAGAATAACCTCCCAGTTAGCGTCTCTTGTGAATGTCCCAGGAATTAGACATGGCAGGGGGGAAAAGGGTGGAATAGATGTTCTTTACTGTTGAATTATCAGGCCAAAATGCATTTCTTTTCCCAGAAGATGCTATTTTTGAGATAGCTTGGAAAATCTAAACCTGAAGCATGCATTAGAAGATGACAAGGAAGGAATTGGATGTAAAACAGCATTTTTTGGTAAGGGAGCGTCTTCTCTTCTTAGAGATGCAACCAGGAGTACGTAGGAGGGGAGTGACATGTCTGAGATCTGTGTGAGTAAGTTTCAGCAAAGACAGTGACAGAGGAGGGGATGTGGCGAACACCGTGCTTTGTAGAATCTGTGTAATAGGCATATGAGGCTTATTATGTTATCTTTAACTTCATGTATGCTTGAAACTTTTCATAACAAAATATTTAAAACTCTACAGCAGTGAGTGCTTACCTATATTTGGTTCACTCCTAACAATGAAAAGTAAAAGTGACTACTCACACAAGGTCCATCATGCAGTTTCGTTATGTTATGCTTCTCGTATCTGAAAGAAATTATATTTTAAAATGATTATTTTTGCTCTCCGATATGTTATGACTAAGTTTTACCTGACAATCTTTAGCTAAGTCTGAGAAGGAAACATTCTGCTAATAGTGAATTTTTATTTCATAAATAGTTTAAAATATCTATGATATAGATCTTCTTTATTTGTCAAAGAGGTTGAATGTATAAAACACACTCATCCTTAAATCAAATCTAGAAAATTCAAAATAATCTTGAATAGTTAAGTGGAAATATAGAGTATTAGAAAGACAATGTACATTAAAGTTAAAATATGCATTTAACAAAAGTTGAGGCATTACTAGTGACCTAAAGAAAATGACCATAAGGGAATACTGTGAACAATTGTACACCAGTAAATTGGATAACCTGGGTGAAATGGACAAACTCCTAGAAACACGCAAATTACCTAATCTAATTCAAGAGGAAACAGAAAATCAACAGACCTATATTAAGAGACTGAATCAGGGGGAAAAAAAACCCAAAACTCTAACAAACAAAAGCTCAGGATCAGATGTCTTCATTAGTAAATGGTAACAAACATTTTAAGCAGATTTAATACCAATCCTCAAATGCTTCCCAATAATAGAAGAGGAATAAACACTCCCTAATCATTCTACGAAGCCATAATTACCACGATAGCAAAGACAGACAAAAACACTTCAGAAAAAGGAAACTATAGACAAACATCCTTTATGAATACGATGCAAAAATTCTCACTACCAGCACCTTGAAGCCAAAAGAATATTAAAAGGATTGTACACCATGATCAAGTGGGATTTTTTTCCTAAGTGCAGGTAATTCAACCTAAAAATATTAACCAATCTAATGATATCATAGCAATAAAATGAGGAGGGGGGACATGTTTGTCTCAGCCGACCCTTGCCCAGGCTGGACCGCACCCTGGGGGGTCTCTGTTTCGGCATCGTGTGAGTGGGGTTGCTTTAGGAGCCTAGGGAAGGAGCCAGCAGTGGAGCCGTCCTGGAGGGGGGATCTCACCAGCAGGATGCATTTTCAGGGGGTTGTTCCTCTGTTGGCCCCCTTTAGCCTCCTGAGTTGAGAAGAGGGGGAATAAAATGAAGACTTACAGAATCCTGAAGCACAGGTGGCATTCACCGTTGTAGGTGACCTGGTCACTGCCACAGATGAGTTCGCTTGGCTTGATGTAGGAGACAAACCAGCAGTGACTGATACTGTCGGTGCATTTGGCCTGAAGGGGAGACAGAATCCTGCTTCAGATGCCCTCCCCCGGGCCCTCTGGCTGTCACCACTGGTGGTGGGTGAAGCAGGGGGACAGGGAGCGCCAGACCAGGCATTCGGGGACTAGGCTTTAGAAGCATAAGAGTTTGACCCCTGGCATTTACCACCACCAAACATATAACACTTTAATGTAATATAACATACCCAGATTTTCCGTGTATAATGTGCACTGTTTTGCCGAAATTTTTGAGGGAAAAATCAGGATGTGCATTATACATGGGTAGTACCTGAATGTTTTGTATTATCTCAGTTCTTGTGTCTTGTAATTATTTGTTACATAAAATTTCTTGTACCATAATATGTTCAAAAATAAATGCTAAAATTCCTTTATAATACAAAACAACCCAAGTATCTAAATATAAATAAATAATTGAAAAATAAAAATGAAAGATTTTTTTTCCTGAAAGTTTGGGCCAAAAATGTGAGTTCACATTGTACACAGCAAAATCCGGTAATATAATACAATATAATGTATTGTAATATAAAATCTGTGGACTTCCCCATCCGAGCCATAAATTCCTTAGGATAAAAATCCCTGTCCTACCAACCGCAGATTTCGGTTGTGAACTCAGAGGGGGGGGATGTCTTTCAAGGTTCAACTTTCCTTATGGACATGACTGAGTGACTTGTGTGTGGTGCTTCGGACAGCAGGGGGCTCAAGCTTGCCACAGAAGAGTTGGATGTGGAAGGAAGGGGAAAGGGGACACAATGTGGGACCTTGGTGTGTAGGAGGCAGGATGTGTGTCTTAGCGTACCCCCGCCGAATGTACGCTGTAGCACAAGGCAGGCCTGAATTTCAGCCATGACTTCATCATCCCTTTAACGATGCAAAATACTTGCCCCCCATCCCACAAGGGGGTGGTATGAACCCACGGGGCCCGTGAATGGGAAGAGGGCTCGGGAACATATAAAATGTGCTATGCAAGTGGACGACTCAGCTTTTCTGGTGGCATTGTACCCATGCCAGTCCCCTCTGGCCCTCAACTCCCGGAAGGAGGAGCTGGGGCTATCAGGAAACTGGGCTTCTCCCCAGTCCTGCTCTGGGGAAGCAAGGAAGCAGAGCTCACCTTTGTCTCTCCGAGGCTCGCCCCTTCACCTGCAGGAAGATGGAAATCTGGAAGACAGAAACAGCGTCAGGAGGGTTGCTGCTCCGTCTTCTGCCCCCAGGGAAGATAGCTGGGATGGGGGAGACCCTGGCTGGCACACAGGCGGCTTCAGGTCCCATCAGAAGAGGCGGAAGTTCCTCTCTGATGCAGGCTGCCCCGTGAAGAAGGGAGAGCTGGGACACCTCTGCCCCTCTCCCTCCTGTAAAATGGAGATCGTTGCAGCCCTTCTACTTCACAAGCAAATAACACTTTCTACAAACCTTCTCAGCTGATTTTAGAAAACACCCGGTAAGTTGCAAATCACAATAAAATAATTATATTGAGATATCTTAAAAGATGTTGGGTTTCATTAAGCGTTAAATATTCTGCCCTGGCTGGTGTGACTCAGCAGATTGACTGCCAGCCTGCGAACCAAAAAGTCACCGGTTTGATTCCTAATCTAGAGCATGTGCCTGGGTTGCGGCCAGGTCCCCAGTAGGGGGTGCAAGAGGCAACCACACACTGATGTTTCTCTCCCTCTCTTTCTGCTTCCCTTTCCCTCTACAAAAAAAAAAGAAAGAAAATCTTTAAAAAAAAAACCTTACATATTCTGGATCCAAAGCAGTCTTTGCAGTTATTCATATTATGCATACAACATTTTATTACATATATTATAGTATATATCATAATTATCTAATATAATTATTACAATATATAAGTATAACATCAGCTCCAGACTGGGGTGGGCAAAAGTAGGCTTACAGTCATAATACAAAGAATACAATAATTAATAAACTATAAAGAATAAACTTTTTCACATACAACTGTAAACCTACTTCACCTACCCCTGTATATCAATTTTCTTAAGATAAAATTCACATAACACAGAATTCATGTTATTTAAAGTGCACGGTTCAATGGTCTTTATGAAAGTCACAGAGTTGCGCAACCATCACCACGATCAATTTTAGAAACTTTCAGCCCCAAAAAGCAGCCCCCTGCCCATCAGCAGCCACCTCTCCCATCTCCCTCAGCACCCGCCCCCTTTCTCCTCCCCAGAACGCCACTCGTTTGCCTTCTGTCCTTTCTGGAAACTTTATGCAAACACAATAATATGTAGTCTTTTGTGTTGTCTTCCTTCACTTGGCATAATGTTTTAAAGGTTTATCCCTGCTATAACATGCATCAGTTCTTCCTTCCTTTTTATAAGTAAATAATATTCCGTTGTATGTACATATCACACTTTATTTGTTCATCAATCAGTTGATGGACTGTTTGCTGTTTCCCCTTTTTGGCCACTACAAGCAAGCGCACTGTGACGTTCACGCCGTGTGTCTGCGCGGCGGCCTGTCTCCCTTTCCTGCGGGCCCGGACCTGCGAGTGGGATTGCTGGGTCACGCGGTGACCTTTCAAAGAACATTTCTCAAAGAAGCTGCACCATTGACATTCCCAACAGCAATGGATGAAAGTTCCAATTTCCTAGCATTTCTGCTCACACTGGTTATTATTTCTTTTTGATGGTAGTCCTCCTAACGGGTATGAAGTGGTATCTCATTGCGGTTTTGATTTGTGTTTCCCTGCTGGGAAAGGGAGTCAGGCTGGGCATCTTTTCATGTGCTTATTGGCCATTTGTGTGTCTTCTTTGGAGAAATATCTGTTCAGGTACTTGGCCTTTTTAAAAGGAATAGACCATTTTAAGTCTTTTTATTATTGAGTTGTAAGGGCTCTTTATATATGCACCGGACACTAGTGCGTTGTCAGATACGCGCTTTACGAACAATTGCACCCATTCTCCGGGTAGTCTTATCACTTTACTGTTATCTTTGTTGGCATCATTTGAATCACTCAAATTTTTAATGTTGATGAAGTCTAATTTACCTATCTTTCTTTTTTCCTTCTGCCTTTGGTATCCTATTTTTATTTAAAATAGTGAGGCTTTGCCTCACTTAAGGTCATAAAAATTCACTCATATTTTCTTATAGTTCTATAATTTCACCCCTTCCATTCAGTTCTGCGATTCATTTTGAGTTAATTTTTGTCTCTGACGCGAGGAAAGGGTCCATGCTCGTTCTTTTGCACGTGGATATTCAGTTGACACCGCTGTGTTTGTTGAAAAGACAATTCACCATCAAATCATTTTGGAACCTTGTTAAAATCAATCCACCCTAAAAGTAAGGCCTTTTTCTTTCTAGATTCTCAATGCCATTCCATTGATCTATATTTCTACCCTACGTTAACTCCACGCCATCCTGATCCCTGCACCTTTGTCGTGAGTTCTGCCATTGGAAGCAGGAGCACTTTCCATATTTTTGTTCTTTTTCAAGATTGTTCTGGCAGCCTCGGTCTTGCATTTCCATGTGAAGTTTGGGATCAGCTTTTCTGTTTCTGCCAAAAAAAGCTTATTTCCTGCAGACAGTATATAGCTGGATCTTGTTTTTTAAATTTCGTCCAACAATTTCTACCTTTTGATCAGATTGTGGAATTCCTTCACATTTAAGGTTTTTATGATCTAGTCAGATTTACATCTGGCATTTTACTATGTTTTCTGCATGTCTCATATCTTTTTGCTTCCTTACTCGTCCTTCGCTGCATTAAGTGACTATAACCTAGTGTAACCTTGTAGTTCCCATAATAATCTTTTCTGAGTATTTTAGTAGCTGCATATGGCTTAGCATGCATGTCTTATTGGAATGTATCTAAGGTCTATACTATTTTAATTGAAGTGACATTTACAAATGCTATTCCTATATAGCTCTATTCCTTCTCCCTTTCTCTCTCTCTCTCTCTCTCTCTCTTTTTTTCTTCCGTGTCTACATCTGCAACATGAGGAATTAGGGTTAAATAAAACTGAATGGCACTTCCACTTCTACCTCCAACTTCCCCACGACCCTGCGTATACTGCAGAGAATGTGGGCAGAGCAAGGACAGGGACTCACCAACCGCAGAGGCAGCCCATGCGGAGAGGGCCAGGACAAGGAGAGTGTTCAGGAAGGTCCCCTTCATGGCGGCAGAGGAGCTGGGGGAATAACGCAGCCTTTGACAGCAGGACAGAACACTCTCCGTGAAACACAAATTCTCACAGAGACCCCTCGTTGATCGAGAAGTGAACCGGAAACACTTCTTCACGTTTGTTCTTGCCTCCAGGTACTTGGAAGGGATGGTGCCTGGCGAAATTAAATTGCTTAATTCATTTGCTTAGAATAAGTAAACATTAGAAAAAAGGAACTCAAAAATAGAATTTTAGAAGGTGCCAGAAAAAAAGAGGTTGTAAAGAATATTTTTAAGGGATTTTTTGATAAAGAATAAGCACCAAAAAATTTTCAATGAGAGGTGTAAAAGTTGATACTCATCTCTGGAGGAAGAAGGGCAGTCACGAGAAAGTTTAGTGACACAGGTCAGGTCACCAGACAGCAAGAAACAAGGGTCAGAGCACCAGACATGCCCACATCCCCAGTCTTCCCTACAGTATCACTTGGGCATCAATATTTAGTAACTAATGACATTGTTGAAATGAAAACCATAGCGTATTTATCAACAGCTTACTTGCATTATTGAAAATGCTACCGTACAAGTCGATTGGCATTATCTGCAGGTTTCTATACATTTTTTTCCATGCATTTTCCAGGCAAATTCTATACCTAGGTAATTTTTGCCCAACTCCTTCCCTGAGTAAAGCCAAATAATAAATAATATAACTCTTTTCCTACTCAAAAGTTTTCAAATTAATAAGGCCACTTTACCTGCTGTGACTCCTACAGTTTTTCTGAGAAACTGGCTGGACAAGATATTTTTTATTTGCAGTTTGCTGGTAATGAACTGGCACTGTGGGGGGGAGGGGCGGGGCATAGTGTCTTTTCAAGGTCAGGATGCCTGGCAGTGGAAGACGGTGACCTTTAAAGCTGGGAACTGTTGACACAACTCGAACCTGTTCCTTCCGACTCCAGGTTGTGTCTGTCATACCCGACCCCAGAGTTCCCATCTCAGTTTTCCAAGAGTGGTTTGCACTGTCCGCTTCTACTCCAAAGTCTTGCCAAACCCAAACCTACCCAGACGTCATACCCAGTTTTGTTTTTTTTTAAATATATGTATTTTTAAAGATTTTATTTATTTTATCTTTAGAGGGGAAGGGAAGGAGAGAGGGAGAGAAATAGCAATGTGTGGTTGCCTCTCATGCATCCCCTGCCGGGAACTGGCCTGCAACCCAGGCATGTGCCCTGACTGGGAATCGAACTGCGATCCTTCGGTTCGCAGGCCGGCACTCAATCCACTGAGCTACACCAGCCAGGGCCATACCCAGTTTTTGAGTTCCTACATTTTTATCTCTCTTGCAGCAATTGTATTCCAGGGTTGCTGCAGATGTTTACACAACACTATAAGGGGCCACATCTGCAGGTTTATTAGGGGACAGCTTCCCGAGATGCCAAGAATCACAAGCAGGTCACACCCACAGAGGCGAAGCTTAGCGATAAAAGCCAGCAGAACCCGTGTCCTGGCACAAAGTCTTGGTCACTGGTGGCTTCTGAAGGTGGGGATGGGGGCGTGGGTGTCAAGCCAGGTGGGAGTCCCACGGGCTCCAGAATGACCCACGGTACAGCCGGGTTCCAGTGGTCAGTGGTCGGAGCTCTGTGTTTTTATAGCCCACGAGGGGTGAGGGTCCCACTCACACCAATGTCCAGATGAAGTCCTTACCTGAGTGTCCCAACTTGCAGTTTTGGGTGTCCCCACCCCTCCCCAGGGCGTTACACCCCGTTACCTGAGTCTTGACATCACTGTCAGCCATGACTCCGTATTGGAATGCCCAAGTGTTCAAACAGTCCTCTCTGCTCTTGTTTCAAACATGCAGTGTCCACTCCACTGGGCACGGTCCTGGCCCTCGACACAGGGCCCACAGCCCACGTCCTGGAGCTGGGTGCCCCCCACTACCCCACTCCCACCTGCCCCCACCAGTCCGGGGCTGCCCTCAGAAGGGGCATGAGTCCTTGTGGTTGAGCCCCTTCTCCTCCCAACCATATGGTTGGGAAAAACCATCCTGCCCTCCCCCCAAGTCTGCTCAGCCCTTTCATCCCCTTCCCCTCACCTTCCCCTCTCCAATCCCCCCAAACCCCTTCTTGAGTCCTATTAAGTCCTTCCTAGAGCCAAAGCCAAACTCTGCTCCTCATGTCTTCACTGTGTGATCTCGGGCAAGTTACTTGGCTTCTCTGTGCCTTGGATTACCCGTGTGAAAACTGTGGACAACCAAAGCATCTGACGGGGGGGGGGGGGGGAGGGCCGTGCCTGGGTTCCCTCTGCTGGGTGCTCTTTCAGGCTGTAGACAGGGCAAGTTCCTTCCCAAACACTCTGGTGAGAAGGGCACCACCCTCAGACTAAGGTTTTCTCCCTGGCTGAATTGTGTGCCTGGCTAGCAGGTCTGTGGGAAGAGGCTCCGCCCTTTCCCCATTCCTAAAACCAGCCCACACAGATGGTTGCCAGGTGGACTTTCTGGACACTGGCCCCCGGGGAAGGCTAGGTGAGGTCCGGCAGGAGGGGCCCGATTTGTCACAGCCCGCAGTCTGGAGGCCAAGGTAGACGAGATGACCTTCAGATAGCAGAGACATGTGCTTCCTCCCCAGGGAGCCTCAGTCCACCCCCACCGGCCTCTTGGCCGCTTCCCCTTTTGGGTGCTGGGCGGCCCCTGTTCGTTCCAAGGAGGCCCAGCTGAGGCCAACTTCCCCGGAGCCGGGAGCCAAAGAAGAGCACCCCTTCCACTCCCTGCCCTGGAGAGCTTGGGGCGCCTCTGCCTGTGCCCTAGAGCCAGGGGGTCCCCCAGGCTGCACCCAAAATCCAGGGTGCCCCTTGCCCACCCCCACCCTCCCCAAAGAGTCTGGCTCCACACCTCCGTGGCCCAGGCTCCCTGCTTCTGCCACTGTCCCCTCCACCCAGCCTGCTATCCCCGGTCACTCAACCCTCAGAAGACGGTGAGGCCAGGCTTTGGAGTGTGAAACTTAAACAGCGTGCAGCCATGTTTAAGAAAAAGAGGGCCAAGAAACGAAAGCCAAATTCAGTCGTCTGCAGCTCTGGCTACCGGGAAAGGCTACGGCACAGGTGTGTCCCCTCCTGCCTGCCTGGCCGCTGCAGAGGGAGACCCCAGGGAACAGAGAGAATGATGGCTGGCGCTTGGGGAACCAGGCAGGTCACAGAGTACCCCGCGGCGCACTGCCCGGTTCACGTCCTGCAGTGACGCCGAGGCAACTTGCTCACAGACATGTCCCTGGCACGCAGTTGGGACTTGACTCCTGAGTGCACTGCTGGGTCACTCTTGATTCAGGAGCCTTGGGGGAACCCACCTGTGCCTCCGGGCGGTGGCAGCTTCGCCAGAAGCTGCAGGGCAGGCACTCTGTCCTGGCCCCTTCCTTCTCTCTGCGTGCAGCAGGCCTGGGCGTGGGGCGAGAACAGTGCTGGCAGGTCACCCGTGAGGGGCCCCACCTAGACCACACACCCAGAGCTCCCGAGGTCCGGGTGGTGTGCAGGGACCCGCCAGGCCGTTTGGGGTGAGGGAGGACCGCGGCCTCCACTCTGCGGAACAGCTGAGGGGTGCGGTTCTGTTGGTTCTGCCGCAGCTGCTCACACTGAGTTTTGGTTCCCGAAACAGGCTCCTTCTAAGCAGTCGCACCTGGTAGTCATGGACTCCTCGGAGGCCTGCAGTCAGCCCACCTGGCCTGCGGTGGAAGGGAGGTCAGGGTCAAGGGCCGAGGGCGGTGGGCAGACCTGGTAATGACCCTGTGGAGTGAGTGCAGACCAGGCATCGTTCTCCGAGGGCAGCCAGGGTCCCACCGCAGGCCCAGGGCCACGGCCCACAGCCTGGGCCAGCTGGCGTCCCTGCATGCTGCCTGAGTGTGGTGTGAGGACTCACAGAATCTTAAAGAAGAAAGTTACCTTCTATGGAATCTGCCAAGCTCAGTTTTGTTTAGCAGAGTTGAAGAATTTTGGGATGGAGTGCTGATTCCCTTAAATGGTACCTCTTTCTACCACGTGGAACAAAAAGTCCCTCAAAACACCACCTTCCTTTAAAGGGAAACTTCAGAGGTTATTGGGTGACATAAATTCAGGTTCCAGTCCTGAGTGAGTGGCCTTAGCTGGGGACATGAGGTCTAGTTCTGAGAAGTCAGTGTACTTTCTCAGCTCTGATCAAGACCATATGATAGTCTTCTTCTTTTTTTTATTTAGATTTTATTTATTTATCTTTAGAGAGAGGGGAAGGGAGGGAGAAAGAGAGGGAGAGAAACATCAGTGTGTGGTTGCTTCTCACATGCCCCCAACTGGGGACCTGGCCAGCAACCCAGGCATGTGCCCTGACTGGGAATTGAACCAGCAACCTTTCAGTTCACAGGCCGGCACTCAGTCCACTGAGCCACACCAGCCAGGGATACATGACAGTCTTCAAAGTGTCATTTTGAATCTCTCTGAATTTTGTGCCTACGTACAGTATTTTAAAAGTGACATGTAAAGTTCTTCATCATAAATTTAAATTGTTACAAATAATTGAGTTCCTGGCTCATTCTCTGCTGAGTTAACCTCTCAGCGTGACTCTCCCTGACTCGGTGCGTGACTTCTTCCGCTGTTCCCGTCCCTTACCTTGCTTCGTACAACTCTGTTTCCGTGACCTCCGTGGAAAATTTAGGGATGCATTCCTTTACTAGCTCAGGGTTCATTTCCTCCAGGAGACAAGACGGTAAACTCTGTGAAGGGGCAGGCTCTGTCTTGTCACTCCCCTTCCAGGCTTCCTCTCCTGAGGCTTGAAATGGGGACCAAGAGTTCGGTGATTTCCAGGCGAGCCACGGTCACGGTGGAGGAGACCTGGGTTAATTCTTACCGCTCTGCAGCATGTTCCAATCATCCTTACCCCACCCCCCACAGATCAGACCCTTGCTCCACTGGATCCTCGTGTGCCTGTCAAAGCCTGTGCTGAAGGTGCTTTTACGATGGTTCTCACCCCATTTTGCATTCCATCTGCCTACCTAAGCAACCAGGTAGAAGCCATGAAGGAAGGACAGGGCTTGCCTGGGGCTCAGTTTTCAGGCAGTTTAGTCCGTGCTGCCTGACTGTTTTTTCAAGAGAGTCACAAAGTCAAGAACTTACTTTGCTTATTAAACTGCAAAAAAAAAAAAAGTAGCCAGGATGGGCCCTGGCCGGGTAGCTCAGCTGGTTGGAGCGCTGTCCCATTGCGCCAGGGCTGTGGATTCGATCCCTGGTCATATGCCCTACGCATCCACTGTAGGAGCACAGGGTGGAGCAACAGCGTGATGTCTCTCTCTCTCTCTCTCTCTCTCTCTCTCTCTCTCTCTCTCTCTCTCGTCAATTTTTTACAAAGTAACCAGGAAGGATTAAAGAGAGCTGAAGAAAACTTTTATTTATTGAATGCTAACCCTGGCATAGGCAGGGCATCATAAAGGGTATGTATTATCGATCTCTTCAAAATATTGTTTTAAATAAAATTTCTCATGAGTCATGAAATTGTTACCATAATGTAACGTTTTCATTAAACAATCGTTAAATTCCCAAAATGCTGACTGCCGAGAATCAAGAATGTCAGCCCTTCGAAGGCTGCTGAAATGTCGCCACATCCGGACCAGCCATCCGACTGTGGAAAACGGAGACTCAAAGGAGGGAGCCGCTGGAAATGTGATACTAAGTTGCCCTTTGCCTCGCAGGGGGCTGGGTTTCAAGGAGCCACAATAAGTAGTCTTGCTAACTTGTTTCCATTTGGTGCTGTGAGTTCTCCGGGTCAGCAATTACTGGCACACTTTGGAACCTCGCCCACGCAGACAAAGTTAAGAATCACTTATGCTTTGTGTCATCATGTGCTGATACTTAGAATCCATGGGAAAATCCCTAACCTGATCTCTTAGAAACAAGACATTGGACAGCATGTAGCTATTCACTATTTATTCAATGTTCTCAGTTGTATTAATTTCAGCCATTTTAGTAGGGTGCAGAGGTGTCTTGTTGTGGGTTTTACTTTTCAAAAATTTTATATTTTAGAGCATTTTGAAGTGCATGGCAAAATTAAGTGGAAAGTGCAGAGATTTCCGTGAACCTCCTGTCCCTACACAAGCATGGGCTCCCCCTTTATCACTGTCCCCCAGCAGAGAGGAACATTTGTTGCGACTGATGGACCTATACTGACACATTATTACCACCCAAAGTCCATAGTTTACACTAAAGTTCGCTCTTGGTGTTGTACTTTCTGCGGATTCTCCAAATGTATAACGACAGGTATCTACCAACATAGGATCACACGGAGCAGGTTCACTGCCCCAAAAGTCTGTGCTCTGCCTGTCCATTCGGGGGTACAGCTCTATAACACATCATCTGTGTATTGTATTGTGTGTTCATCACCCCAAGTAGAGTGTCTAAAGTCCACGCACCCTCAAGGGAAGTAATTGTTTCCTACCTTTGTCAGTGCCAGGGAAATATAATTTAAAACGAAACCTCCCAACCCGGAGAACCTCTCCACAAAGGTAGAAGAAAACTATTGCTTATTATTGAATAAGCATTAAGCCAGAATGTGATGGGTATTCCAGGCAATCCACTAAGAGACTGGGGTTAGGGTTAGTGGTTTTACAGAAAGAAAAAATAAACTTCTCTTTCTCTCTTTTTTATTTATCAATTTGAGAGAGAGAGAAAACATCGCTTTGTTGTTCCACTTATTTACACATTCGCTGGTTGCGTCTCCCGTGTGTCCTGACCAGGGATCAAACCCACAACCCTGGTGTATGTGGGACAACACTCTGACCATCTGAGCTAGCCAGATGGGGCTAAAGTTCTCTCTCTATGACAGGAGATGGTTTGCAACTTGGAGCAGGGTACCCACTGGAGCTGGGCTTCTACTTTCCCACCAAAACTGGGGGTTAGGGGTGCTGTCTGCCTGGACATTTGCATTTCAAAGAGGCGGCTCCCAGGTACTTTAGAAAGACATCCCTGGGTCATAAAGCCGGCAAGAGGCCTATTTAGCTTTAAAAAAAATCCTCACCTGAGGATATGTTTTTTTAAAAATTGATTTTAGAGAGAGAGGAAGGGGGAGAGAGAGAAAGAGAAAGAGAAAGAGAAAGAGAAAGAGAAAGAGAAAGAGAAAGAGAGAGAAACATCATCGATGTGGGGGAAACATCGATCAGTCGCCTCCCTTGGAGCCCCAACAGGGGACAAATCTGCAACCTTTTGGTGATTGAGAAGTTGCTCCAACCAACTGAACCACCTGGTGAGGGCTTTATTTAGCTTTTTAAAAGATTTATACACATGTCAAAGAGGTAGAGAAAGAATTGACAATGATGAGCCTTCTAAAGTAAATGCTCTAAGAAAAGGGGAGGAAATATCTTCCTTATTGATTTGCTCCCTTATTTTCAACGAAAGGGGACACGACGGGTCGTGTTGCATTTGTATTTGCCCTGGTATCAAGCGAATGGAACATGGCTGCTCCGAGCACTTGCCAGTTTCATCGGCTCAGAATGGGTTCATCTGTTCCTTCGTTCATCATGTTCTAATGAAATTTTATGTTTCCAGAAACAAGCCTGGACTATGATTCAGAAGTGAGTCAGAGAGACAGACTTCTTTCATCCAAGACATTATATTCCATAGAGGGAGAGAGACAATGAACAGACAAATGAATTTACTTAATTTATTTACAATTTAATTACAGGGGCTCTTAAGGGCAATGTGGACAAATAAAGAAGCACAAAGAGCCGACACCGACGGGAAGTATTATTTTGGAGAAAACTTGAGTCGGAGACAGTGTTGGAGCCGAGATGGGGGGGCGGTGATGGGGGCTATGAGAGACGAGGAGGATCACAAGTCGAGAGGAAGGTAGAAAACTGAGATTTGGGCTGAGCAAGAGGATGGATGCAAGTGCCATCTGCTGTGCAGGGAACCCAGGGAAATGCATCTGTGGGACCAGAAAGAATTCTGTCTCACACATGTGAAGTCTGAGATGCCTTTAAACCTCGAACTATAGGTGTTAGGAAGACAGCAGGCTTAAACTCCTATTGAAAGCCAGAGGAGGACGTGTGAGCATGGGGGGGCATTGGAGGGCAGGCACCATCCCACCCAGGAATCCAGACATCCGTGCCTGCCGTGACGCAGCAGCTGGTTGAAGGCTCGTGCTCCCAAGAAAAACAGATTAAAAGGGAAATAAAATTAAAAAAAAAAAAAAAACCAGCTGTATGACATCATCAGAGAGCTGCCTAGGCAATGAGGACTTGAGTGGGCAGGTGCCAAAAGCAAGAGAACCAGAGCAAGGAGCCAAAATTCTTTATCTGCTTTTTGCCTGTTGGCCTCGTCTGTAATGACGGGGGGAGCCTGGCAATCCAGGCCCAGGGAGGTTTGGGCAGAGTTGTTGCTAAGTGACCGAAAAGTGAGCAAAACAAAGTGCCCAAACTGGAATTTGCCAATGGCCGGGGAGCCAGGGTTTGTACGGTCAGCGCTGCAGAGAAGGAGGCAGAGGATGAGACCTCAGCGCACGGTCTGGCTTCTCCTGCTTCTCCGGCATCTGCCAGTTCCTCCGACTGCGTTGGCAGGGGACTGGAAGTTGGGCGGAAAGCCTCTAAAATATCCCAGTCTGTCAGGGCTGAAGAGGAAAACACCGAATCTGAAGACCCAGCAAAGCAGAGGGACTCCAGAGGTGGGCAGATGCTCTTTCGGGCTCTCCCAGTCTGGACGTCCTGGGCCCCCAGCTTCCTTCCCTCCTGCACCTCGGCTCTGCCCCGCCGTCTCCCTCACCACCTGGGTCTGCACTATGTGCCCAGGTGTGCGTGGCAGATGCCACCTGAGCACCCCTTCCATGTGCCCACGCCTCACCTGAGACAGTGGCTCTGACGGGGTGGGACCTCAACGTCTGTGGGCCCCCTGCCGTCCGAGCCCACCAAGGGCACCGAACACGTGGCTGTTTGATCACTCGAGAGGGCTCACTTCCACAGCCCTCCACGCATCTTCTGAACTCGACACTTGCAAACTCAGTGTCCTCCTATGGCCCAGCCCTCAGGTTTTCGTGAGTTCCTGCTCTCCACGGTTCGTATCGTCATCTCGCCTTCTGCCCGCGCGGCCTCTCTCTGCACCTCTGTGTCCCCAAAGCTCTGCACGAAAGTGTCGGAACCTGTGGATCTCTTTCCCCCTCTCAGCCCTGACTCCACTCCCACTGCCTGTACCCCTGCTCGGGCCACAGCAGCTCTCGACAGGGTGGTGGCAGGGACGCCCAAGCCCTCTGGCCACACGGTGCTTCTCGCAGTGGCTCAGGCTGCCCAGGATGCCCCAGCGCAGGGCAGCTTTCAAGACCTCCCGTCCGAGCTCCTCTCTCATTCCTCATTTCTAGGCACTCCCATCGCCACCCCTGTGCCTGCCCTGGGCCTTGTCTCTGCTGGCTGCTGTGTGGCCTTAGGAGACTCGTGACCACCCTGTGAAACGAGGGTCACTAAGGGAGAGCACCTTCCTCCCACGCCCAGGGAGAGCGCTGGGTTGGCGGAGTGGGAGGACCCAGTCGTGTTCCCAGGTGGCATTTGTGAAAGGCAGGGAGGGTAGTAGTGGCACTCACCCCATGGGTTTGCTGGCTCTGGCCCTGCCACAGCCCCTTCCGGTGTAAAACCACCCTGGATGCCTCACACGGCTGAGGGGAAGGAGCCCCCAAGTTGTGTGGCCTCCCCAGGGCACCACTGCCCGGGGCAGGACTCCTTGCCGATCCTGGGCCTCCGGGAGCCTTCTTGATGCTCACAGGTGGCCCTACGGGTCGGCAGGTAGGTGGCCTGCCCCTGCCCAAGCTTGCAGTTCACTCTACTCTGACCCCCTCCTTGGGCCTCTCTGTGCCCCGACAGTGGCACCAGCCAGGCAAGGACATGTGTGGTGCATTTTCCCCAGGTTCCATGTGGGTGGGTTTCCCTCTGAGCTCACGGGACAAAGATACCCCAAACCGACCAATTGCCCGTGGGTGGGACGGGTTTTCCCTTGCCTTCCGCCCGGATCCCCACAGCTGAGAACAGTGAGCGGAGGAGCCGGGGCCAGGCTCCTGGGTCGCTTTGCTTCCGAGTTCCTCTGTCTGCCTTTCTTTTTGTCTCTCGTATTCTCTCTTGTGGATGAAAAAGGGGCCACACACCAACGCTGACAAGCTCAGGAGGGGCCTGCCGATCAGGCCTTAGAAACTCCGTGACCAAAAGCAACCACATGGGGTCATCTGAACAAAAAAATTCCCCTTCAGCAGACCAGGCCGAGCAGTCACATCCCAGGTGTGTAGCTTCCTTGACAAAGGACAGTCTCTCCCTTAAGCGAGCCTGTCTGTTGTCCTCAGGCGTCTAGGATAACATACCTTGAAAGGTCGGAGTAATTTCCTTTCCCAGACCCCTCGAAGGTGCCCCCGTGGGCGCCAGAGGAGACCGCAGAAGCCCTCACTGCTGTCTCGTTCCTCGGATGCCGTCCGTCCCTGCGGCAAAAGTCAATGAACTGGCCCACACCTCCACTGCCAAAGAAGAACGTGTCTCTCCTTTTTACTCTCTGTTTAACCCCAGGGATGTCCCTGCTTTGCTTTCCCCGCCCCCTTAGTCCACCATCCATGGGTTCCGTGTACCCTCCTTCCGTCTCTTCCTTTGAGTCTGACGTATCAAATAAGCCGTAAAACTGCCATTCTCCGGAGCAGGTTCTCGGTCTGTTGAGATTTTGCTTCCGGTCATGTCCTCCAATTTTTGGCTCAAATAAATTCTTACAAGACTGTCCTATAGGCTAGATGTTCTTTCCTTGACACTCTAGGTCTCTCTCTCTCTGTCTCTAATTCTATCTCTGCATTTCCGAATTTGTCCTCTTATTTCTTCTTTATCTTTACCATCTTTTCTCTCGCATACAAGTATTTATTCATTCCACAAACGTACCAAATACCTACAAATGCACCAGGCACTGTGCCAGCCTCGGGACTGATTAGAGGAAGCTTCAGGAGGCTGTGCACTGACCAGGGAGCAGGACGGTGGCTGCACTGGCCTCGGAGAGCCGCCCTGACCTCCCTGGTGGTGGACGCTTCTGGGTTAGTCTGCCATCAGGAAAAGTGAAGCTCGGTCCTTTCCCTGGTGAGCTCAGGGCTTAGAAAAGGGGCTACAGAGTCAGCACACGTTAAATATTTGCTGAATACGCAAGGAATCACAGAACTGAGCAAGTGGTTAGAGGCACAGTTTAGAGTCACAGGGGATGCGGAAGCGCGAATGGTGGGGGGCGGGGAGCAGGGGCCTCGCTTCTGCTTTTGCTTCTCAGGGCGGGAAATGGGAGCCGCCAACCTCGGACTCTCCCCACGCCCTGCCTCAGGCCTTCGGTGTCTCCAGAAAGGAGCTTTCCCGCAGGTCTGCTGCCCCAGCTTCTGTGTTTGCTGCCTGGAGGACACACCCCCTGACAGCCTGACGCTGGTGGCCAGTGGAGTTCACAGCCCAGTGGGACAGTAGCAAAGGAGCAGCTCCCACCTGGCTGTACCCCAGGGCTCAGCTCGGAGGGAGCAGCCAGGACTCCCATCTCCCAGTCCTCCCCGGACAGAGGTGGCCTTGCAGACTTTTAAAGGGGGGAAGGTCTGTAATAGTGTCAACCATCAATGAGTCAGGCAGTCAAAGCACTGCCTGGGGGCTTGGCTTCCTGAACCTAGGTGCTGCGTGAGGTCCCCCCTCTGAGACACCCGCGGGTCTTAGCACGCCCTGGACCACTAGGGAAGGCGGCCGGCAGTCCCAAAGGTCTGTGAGACAACGGAGAGCTGGGCAGGGCGAACGGCAAGCCTCCTCTTCTAGGGGAGGCCACCCCGCAGCCTGGGCGAGGTGGCCGTGTCCTCTGCCGCCCAGGCTCCAACGCAGAGGAAGATGAAGACACGGAGGAATAAGTTCCGAAGGAAAGGACGGGATAAAACCTCAGAGAAAGACCTAATAGAACGGAGATGAGTGATTTACCTGAGAAAGTTCAAAATGTGCGCCATAAAGATGCTCACAGAGCTCAGGGAAGAAGGGGGGTACACGTGAGAACACCTTGCTCCCGCTGGGTGTTGCTTTAATTCACATTTGTGGTGTGAACACAGTGGCCCACAGGCTGCAGGCAGGTGGAGCGAAGAACCCTGGAGTAATCACATGAATGTTTATTTAGAGAGACAGAACGAGAAACCTAGAGAGAGAGTTTCCAAGGTCCGGCCAGTTTGGAATCGTCGCTCGGGCCTTCCGGGGGTAAGAGCACGTGGCAGCCGGGGAAGCAGTTGTGACATTCGGCTGGAAAGGAGCTGTCACCAGGCTTCGGTCCCTCGTGTCATTTATCCACATCTGATCATATCTGCAGAAAAGTTCAGGGTGTATATCGAGAGCTAATAAATCCTAACATGAACTGTCTGTTGGTATTAAAGGCAGTGAATGGTCAACAGCTTGTTCATTCACTTGAATGAGGTAAACCACAAAACAGATTTTATTTTAATTTTGTAGCTGGTAAATTGAAAGACATTGGAAAAACTGGAATTACTGATATGAAAGATACCATAGACTCCCATTTTCTCTCTTTAAACCAGGACTCCCCCCGCCCCCTTTAAATCCCAAACAGTTTTCTACGAACCTAATTCAACAGAATGAAAAATGGGGTCTCCCCACAGTGGCGCGGTTTGGGTTTTCTGGGACTGTCACTGTGAAAAGCCTTCCGTTCTAAATTCTGAGATGAAGGGCATCCAAGGCCCCCAACGAACCCAGTCCGGTTTTGGGCAATGGAGTTGGTGCTGCTGCAGAAAGACTGGCACCTCTGAGGGCTCTGCTGGGGGCAGGCTGCGAGTAGGGTTCGGGGAAGGACCGCACAGAACAGGCTGCGGTCATTGGTCATTTCACCCTTGGGAGGAAAGTGCTGGGTCTCGAGGAGAGGCCCCGACTGTCAGAACCATCTCAGGCCAGGCCTCCCGCGCCGCGAACATGAGCCTCCACGGAGCCTTCTGCACGGCCTGTTCGGAAAGTTCACTGCGCAAAGACAGGGCTGGGCTGGGGCTGGGAGACAGGCCCTGCTGCCCGATTCCACGCCCCAAAGTAGACACATCCGTGTGAGAAGCGGATTCCCTACCCCGGTGATTGGGAACCTAATGTCACGTAGAGACTCGAATTTGATGAAGGCATGTCAGCTGAAATTCCCGAGAGTCCTGACAAGTTCATCAGCAGCCAGATCCGCCCAGGGTCCCGCACTTCCAGGTCCCTGCGTTAAGACGGGTGGCACTGATGGCATTGAAATGATGATGGCCGCTAACCAGTGGAGGTAGGGCGGCCGCCCTTGGCGGTGGGACCCTGGCTCCGGGAGGGAGGCTGCGGCGGAAACTGGGTTGCGGGCTGCACACCTGCAGCCTGTTTCCCTCGGAGCCAGATGGGCTGTAGGTGGGGATCCTCCCAAGTGCGGCAGACCTGGGCCAGCCCTTTAAATTCAGAGCACCCTGTGGAGGAGGAAGGAGAGTGGATGTGGGCTCGGGCCACGCAGGATGGACCTCCAACTGCCTGAAATAGTGCTGCTGAAAATCTTCTCCTGCCTGGATGCATTCAGCTTGCTACAGGTTGGCCAGGTGAACAAGGTGAATGCTCTCCCCGCTCCGCTGCTCCGTCTGAATGGACCACATGCGTGCGCCTCGAGCGCTGGCACGAGGCCCTCCCTCAGTCCGGGGACCTCGGCTGCCCCGGCGTCGTCCCCACACAGCCTCCCTTCATCTCTTGCACTTACCGTGTCCCGGCCAGCCCGTTCGGGCCGACACACCCGTCCACGCCCGTGGGGCCGGTCGTGTCTCCACCAGTCTGAGCACCAGCCTGCACAGTAGCAGTGGTCCGCTGAGCGTTTGGGGCCAGCATCCTTCACTCTGTGTTTTGCTGTGTTTTGTCAGATGAAAATGACCGACACGTGCAGGAGCTGTGCTGGCTGAACGGTTCTTGGGGCTCCTGTTTCGAACCCTGGGAAATCCAGGCGACCCCTCCCAGGGACACCCTGCACTGGCGGTGGGGGGCCTCCGCAGGGCCTGGTCCTGCCGCCCCAGACGGGGAGGGCTCTGAGAGCCGGGATGGGGCAGGTTAACCCCGAACAGACAGATGATAGCCAGGGAGGAGCCGGCGTTTGGGTACCAACTGCCTGCTTCTCCTTCCCTCTCTCCTCAGTACTGGAATAAGGTTGCAGAGAATGATCACCTGTGGAGGTGGGTAAGGGAAGGGGCAGGGCTGGGGGAGGCAGGTGTCTCGGGGGACGTGGGGTTTGTGCGGAGGCCCCAGTGAAGGTGGCAGAGAGCAGAGGGTCCCCGTGGTGCACCTGTGGTGTCGAGGAGGTGGGCGGCCTGACGGGACTGTGACCCTTTCCAGAGACCTGTGCCTGAGGAAATGGAGCTTCTCCTCCTCCCACTGCTGGAGCCTGCCCCTGCCGACGTGGAAGCAGTTTTTCCTCTGCCAGATGAGGCATGAGTGCCGGATGGCGTTGGCAGAGCCGGGGGACTTTGTCTACAAGGAAGGAGTTGGCAACCTCGGTGTGGGGACAGGCAACGTTGATTAGCTTGTGTTAGGAAATCCACTACAGTTTTTTTTTTTTTTTTTTTTGGGGGGGGGTGGCGGGTGTTTTCATTCAGAGAAGAGAAAGGGAATTAAAACAATAGGACTGGCCCTGGCTGGGTAGCTGAGTTGATTAGAGTGCTGGCCCGACACTGCAAGGTTGTGGGTTCGATCCCGGATCAGGGCGCATAGGAAAATCACTCGATGAACACATGAATAAGTGGAACAACAACGACAAACCAGTGTTCCTGTCTTTCTCTCCCTCTTCTTCGCCCTCCCCCTCTCCTTCCTCTCCCTCTAAAATCAACAACAATGAGAAAACTGGTCTCCCTGCTTCCTTCCTTCCTCCTACGACCTATTCTGCATGGAGAAGCCGGAGCGACCTTCTCACACCATGAAATCAGGCCTGTGGCTCCCTTCCCTCCAGGCTCCCCTCCTAGAAGAAAAACTTCTAGGGAAAGGAAACATTTAAATAACAGTCCTGACACTCTATTTCTGATACCTCTTTTACAATTCAGAACAGAAAGGGATGCTCATAATTGACAACGAAGCAAAGCTCCTGTTGTTTTTATCCCCATTGTATGTGGAAACTGAGATTAAGGAGGAAAAACAGATCGGCCGACATCTTCCAAACGGCCAGTGAAATCCATGTTTGAATGATGCCGAAGCCCAGTTTCCATCCTGTTCTCCGTAAATGTTGCGAGAAAACTTGAAACTATCTTTCCAGAATACTTTATTCGATTGGATCATTCCTCAACTATCTGGTGGCCAAGTATTATCTGTGTTGCCTTCTAGGAATCTTGGGACATATGGCTTATCTCTCAGAAAGTTGCCAACCAGTGGGAGGACAACAGAGGTCGCTCCTTTGCACGGTGTCTTCAAGGCGCATGCTCTATGCCTGGGATGTACAGGAGGTGAGTCTGGCCAATGAGGAGCACAGGTAATGCCCGCCTGTGTCCCTCCAGTTCCACAGGTAAAGCAGATGCTGCGAGGAAAGTGATGCTCGATTAACAACAGAAACAAAGTTTCAGATCAGCCCTTCTAAGTGGTAACCTGTGACCTTTTCCTTTAGACTATAGACACATAGAGAATTCACTTTTGAATATGTGTTTCTCTATATAAACTTGTGCGAGGACTGATTTTCTGCCGGCTGGTAACGTGGACTGACGTGAAATAAATGATCTTTTGGCCTTGTGCATTTTCATTACCTACTTTTGGTCTCTCTGTCAACAGTTGGCATTTGCTTTATTGCCTCTTTCAGGAAGTGGTCTCTAACTCAGGCCACACCCAGGGGGCACAAAGCTTGTCTTCTGTGCCAGGACCAGCAGGGCACGAAATGCCGCAGAGGGAGCTGGGAGATTCCAAGCATGTCCCAAATGACTGTGTTATCTTGATTGGCCCTGCGTGAATTTCTCTCTCTTCCACATAAAAACTGGATAACAACTCTTTGTACCACAGGCTCTCCTGATCTATGATAAATACCCTTTTTGAATATATGAGGTGGCAGGAAAATGATGAGGTGTATCATGCTAGAAGGGTACTCTTACATTAAACTTACATAATGTTATATGTCAATCCCATCTCAATGAAGCTGGGGAAGGGAAATTAGAAGGGTCCTTTCTTGGATGACTTGCCCTAGGGGAAACAGGTCACCCTGTCTCCAAGGACATTTGAGCAACCTGATGGACCAGGACACGGGGCAGAGAGCTCAGGCCTCCTGCCCACAGCCAGCACCAAGTTGCAGTCACGTGATCGAGCCATCCTGGAGGTGAAGCTTTGGACCCCAGGCGAGCCTTCAGATTATTGCATCCCCAGCCGATGTTGCCGCAGCCTAATGAGAGACCCTAAACCAGAGCCACGTGGGTAATCCCCCCTTGAATTTTGACCAACTGAAGCTGTGTGAGGTAAGAGTTCATGCTTTAAGCTGCCACATAAATTGTTACACAGCAAGAGATAACAGATGTAGCGTTTAGTGCCTGGGAGTGAGCTGCTGCCGTAGCAAAAACCTAAAATGTGGAGGAAGCTTTGGAACCAGGCGATGGGCAGACACTGGGAAGACTCGGAGGAGAGTGTTGGGCCTTGAAGAGACTCTTAGCAAAAACCTACTGGCCTGCCATGCGGAGGCCAGTGAGGACTGAAAGGGAAATCTAAAACAATGTTGTTGGGCCCTGGAGGAAAGTGGATCCGTGCTACATAGTGGCAGTAAATGTAGCAATGCTGTCACCCACGGTAATGTGAAAACTAGAAAACATATCTGATGAATTGAGGGATCTTGCTGAACAGACTCCCAGGCAGAATGCTGGATGCCGGTGTCCTCTTGCTGCTTCCAGTAAAATGCAAGAAAAGAGGAAGAGAATAAAGGAAGGGCTGTGAAACAACAGGGAACCAAGGACTGTTGGTTTCGAAAATTCACAGTCTTTGCAGATGACAAAGGAGGCTAAAATTTCAGAAATGGATTCTAAGCAAGACCAACCCTGGGCTACATCGATCAATGATATCATAAAGTTGAAGCCCAAATTCTTCGTTAGGCCACAGAAAGATCTAAGGAAGTGCCTCAGAGAACTATTCACACAAGCAATAGGAATTTTAAGGTTAGAGAGAGATCTGCTGTTCCACCTATTTATGCATTCATTGGTTGATTCTTGTCTGTGCCCTGACTGGAGATTGAACCTGCAACCTTGGCGTATGGGGACAGCGCTCCAACCAACTGAGCTATGCTGCCAGGGCTTGAGGGCTTCTAAGAAGTTTAAAGCATTGTCCTGGGCTCTGCAGCAGAAGCCCAAGGTATCAAAGGATTTACATCAAGGACTTACGGGTGTAACTCTTGTCTAATGATGTAAATTCCAATAAGGTTCCTGGGAAAGACACAAAGTGTTTGAGAGAATTTATTGGCAGAAACACTGCCAGCTTGGGCTTCAAGGGGCTGAGGTATGACAAAAAAAGGAGACTTTTGAATCCCAAGCTTTTGCAGACAAGAAGCAGGCAGCAAAAACCACTCAGCTGCAAAATTGGGCCACCATACCCGGAAAGGGGAGGGTGTCTGAGAAACAGAACCAACAACCTGGAGACTGGAGCCAACAGTGGTGAAGAATCCTTCCCAGGTCTTGAACCCTACTCGGCAGCAATTCCTTGTTGCTCCCCTCGCATGCGCCATTTCCTCCTTGTGGGATGAGAGTGTCTATAATGCGATCCTGCCCTGTCCTTGTATTTGGGGGAGGTTGGGAGCAACTTGTGTATTTAGTTTTAAGTTTTTCACATTGAGATGAACTGAATCAAAGGAGCCTCCTCTACACCTGAACTTGATTCAACAGTGAGTTCCTTTCAGGGGTGTCCAGCCCGTGGCCACATCCAGCTCAGGCCGGCTATGAATGCGGCCCAACGCACAATCGTAAACTTGCTTGAAACATTATGAGGGTTTTTTTTGTGATTACATGTCACAATGTATTTAATGTGTGGCCCAAGACAACTCTTCTTTTTCCCGTGTGGCGCAGAGACGCCAAAAGGTTGGACACCCCCGTTAAGATTCTGAGATGAGTCTGTAATGGTCGGAGAGAGTTGAGGGCCTTGGGAGGCGGTGAGTGTCTTTTGCATGTTGGGGGGGACACGAACTTTGGGGGCGACAGGACTGACTACCTTAGCCAGCCTCTGAGATGGCCCTTAACATTCTTCGTCCCATAGTCTCAGTGATCATACGTGGTCTGCCCCCCACGTGGAATGAGGCTCACCCCTTTGTAAGCAGTAGGATATTGTACACATCATGGTGTGTAACTTCTGAGGTTGTGTCAAAAAAGACACACCCTCTCTTTTGAGTCACTGGCTCTTAGAAAGCCATCCGCAATGTTACGAGAACAGGACAGCGAGGAGCCCAGAGAGAGGTTGGGGCCGGGAAGCGCTGAGGACTCCTGCCTGCAGCCAGCACCCGCGTGCGTGCCAGTGAGCGAGCAAGCGAGTCAGCTCGAAAGTGGGACGTGGCTTCGACCTCGCAGGAGACCTGAGCCAGAACTACCAGCCGAGCTACACCCGGATCTCTAAGGAACAGACTGTGAGATGAAGATGGGTTGCTGTTTGAAGCCCCCCAGTTTAGGGATGTTTTGTGACAAAGCAATGGATAACACGACACAGGCACCCTGCTTAGAGCCAGGAATCAAAACAGCGATTCCGTCTGGGGGAGACATGTTGGGGGCGGTAAGTAAAACAAGCGCAAAAGGGGCTTTAGGAGGGCGTGGAAGGAGTTATACTGATCACTTTGTGATAACTTATTAAACTTAGTTGTGCTTGTGTTCTTTGCGTTGACGTATTTTACAGTCGTCATGAGACTAAAGAAGAGTCTAGAAGGGGAACGCGTTCTTCTGTCTTGTTTGCAGTGTACAAGGTTGATGCTGGAGTGTCAATTGTCATGAAAGCCGATGCCCCTTGAACTCCTCCTCTGTACTAGGCAGAGTCCTAAGTTCGTTTCACGTGTTGTGAGATGTAGCGGCACAGCCCTGCAGGAAGCTGCGGTGGTAGGCAACTCGCGGAGTGTCACGCTGCTGGTAAGGGGCAGAACCGAACGAGCCCGGGGAATGCGATCCTTACACTCGCCACGTGAGTTCCTGCCTTCGACTGTGTCGCGCATTTATTTCCTCCTCACGTGCGCCACCCCTCAAATCACTGAGGTGTTCAATAGAGTTTTCTTATTCTATCCCCAGAAAAAAAGAAGGAAATCTGAGTTGGAAGAGGCTTCCGAATAAGCACCAGCAGAACGAGCATCCCCGGTGTGGGAAGAGCTCTTGCACACGTACAGTTACTCTCGTTCCCCAGGGCACCATCGTCTGGTCCAGCCCCGTCCAGCAGTCCAGCATCAAGTTCCTGGCGACCCTCCCAAAGCTGCACCTCGCACTCACTGTGGACGCGCAGGAAACGGTCAAGGTGTGGAACTGTCAGTACGAGGACGCTGTGGCTGCATTCACCATGCCACGGGTCAGCTTCTCCATGGACACCCTGCTCACCAAGGACGGCCCATTTCTGATGGTGAGTGAGCCGTGTGGCTGCGGTGGCCCGGTTCTGGCCACGTCCCAACCTGTCTCCTTGAGGCATCTCTACTACCGACCCCGGGAGTCACGGCCTACCAGTGAACGCTGGCCACACAGACCTTGACTCGGTCTCGGCCTTCGTTATACCTCAGGTGCATTTCCCAGGTTATTCTTCTAACACAGTCTTCCTCAGCTACTTCACACGCATATTCTCTCAAGCGTGCATATTGCGGAGCACACGAACTTGGATGGGGTCATGGAGGGAGGGGCATGGGTTAGGGGAGACACTGGGAAAACGGTGCAGGGTCGCTGGGCTAATGAGTGACTACCCTGGCGTGCTGTGGGGCTTAGAACCCTTGGTTCCCTGGGATCATCCCGGCAACCTTGCAGGGCGGGCTGGTCAGAGGGGCGTGTCTCCCTTGCTGGCCCCTCCTGCTCCCACCCGCCCTGCCTCCTTGTGCTACAGCCTGTCCCATCCCTTTGCACTGACGTGGCAGCGGTGCTTCGGTTCCAGGTGGGCGATTCCGCTGGAGACGTCTGCACACTGACAGTGCCTGGGTTAGAGAGGGTTTCTGTGGTGAACGTGTTCGACCACAGCGTCGACATTCTGCGCTGCTCTGCGGACACGAGATGGGTCTTGGCTGCTGCACTGCATCGGAATACCTTGCCCCAGGTAGGTGCTGCCCCATGCGCTTGCACCTCAGGAGGAGAGGACCGGGGTTAGGAAGGCGAAGTCGGGTGCTCGTGTAACTGCAGAGCTCAGCAAGGACCCAACGGGCTGCTCCCTCCTCTCACAGGCCACAGAACAGGCGGAATCCCCGTTCCGACAGCCAAGAAACAATGGTCTTTGAAGCAACAGCAACCTGGTGCAAAGACAAACGTTTATTAATGAAAAGTTGCTCGGGAAGCCAGACTCAGCCAAAGAGATGGGGAGGGTGAGAGAAATATTGAGAATTAGGACCTTTGGTAACCTGGTTGACTTCGGTTTTCCTTACTCTACCTTCGCTCCCTTGGCTGGAAAGCACAAAGTCCGGAAGTAAATAAAAGTGTGTTGGCCTCTGCATGTCATTCTGAAAGAGTGACATCGTGAGCAGGCCTCTTGACACGGCCCCTGGGCCCTGGGCACCAGGAGCAGGAGCTCAGGGAGGTGGCGGCGAGAGCAGATCAGCCCTGGACACGTTCTCCAAGAAGGCCCATCTCCTTGGCCGTGTGCCCCTTGATCGGGTCCGATGTGGCCAGATGCTTTTCTAACCCCTCGGCGTGCCGGAAGAGAAGCTTTGGGGGCTCTCCTCGGTGGGTGACCATGACAAGCAGGATGGGAGGACAACAGGTGACTAGCAGCGGCCACTCAACGCTTCCTGAGACTCAGAATAAAGCTTTGGCCATAAGTTGAGGATTTCAGAGGAGGCTTTTCCGGAGTCACTCCGTACTGAGCTGCTCTAAGCGCCCCTCCGCCTGACTGCATGTGCGATCCTTTCTCTGCAGGTGTTTTTGGCGGAGCGCTTACTGAGACCCGCCACGCACACAGCCCCTCTGTCTGTGTCTCTCCCGGTCTCGGGGTGCTGCACAGCCTGCTGGGCCCTAATGAGAGCAAACAGGGTAACACTCATGTTCCGAAGAGCCTCTTTCAAAAAGACTGGGTTTACCACCTTCGATGTAACAGCTGAGAGGATCGGGGACAGCGATGTCATCCAAGGTAGGCCATGCCCCCTGTTTCTCCTCCCAAACGTGCACTCATTTTAAGCTCCAATGGTACGTACATAGGTCAATCTGTGTACAGGGGCAGGGGATTTCTTAGCTGGGGGCTACCCCATGTTTATTTTTATTTGCACAAGACAAACAGCCATTGGCCGCCTCCACCAAGGACCCAGCCCGCAACCCAGGCATGTGCTCTGACCAGGGATCAAACTAGTGACCTGTGGGTTTGCAGGACAATGCCCAATCCGCTGAGCCGCACCAGTCAGGGAAGGCAAAACTGTTGAGATTCCCGTCTCTCCCCTGCCCCCATGCCTGAGCTATTGTTTACTGTCCCCAGCCCTCTCTTCCTGTGTGGTGACAACTCATCACTACAGTCAGCAACACACATTTTCCAGCCCCTGGCCTACCCTTCCTCCTACCCTTCCTTTTCCTCACTGCACAGACGTCCCCTGGAAGTAGGGAGTATGTTTCTTCATTCAGGGTGAGGATGTTGCTCTGACTAAGACCCGAAGTTCGCCTGTGTGTGCGCGCGCGCATGCGTGCGTGCGCGTGCATGTGTGTGCGTACATTTTACGTGGAAACAGCCCACCAGGTCGCAAGCTTCATGTTGCCGGTTCACATGGAGAGTCCTGTTTGGATGGGAGTCGGTGGTGAGAACGTGATCGTCTTTGACAGTGGGCCACAGCTGCTCCTCTTCACGATCGACGGCCTCCTGCTGCAGCGGTTCCACGACCACCAGCTGAGCATCTGTCACCTGTGGGTGGTACGTACACCCTCCTCCTCCCGATGCTCACTGCTCCTACTCGGACTCCGGGCCACTCACCCCGGGTGTCCTTTGAAGGGTTCCCTCTACGTCCTCACCACGTCCATGGATAACTACCTGCATCTGTACATGTGGGAAGACAAAGGTCATCACACGTACCTCAAGAGCTGTTGTTGCCTGGAACACAAGAGACATGACCAGACACCAAGCTGGTAAGCCTTGCTTTGCAGCTTAAACTTTTCCTAAAGATTTTAAATTTCTACATGAAGCAAAATAACAAGGAGTACTAGGGTTTTTTTGTTTTGTTTTGTTTGTTTGTTTGTTTGTTTGTTTTAAGATTCTTTGAGACTATGTATGGATAAACTCATGCCCCAAAGGAGAATCACTTGTTCTTGGAATGTGTGCGCGGCCCCCGCAGCGCACCCACATGGCTGCGCTGCAGGGGCATCCCCACGAGCAGTGGGTAGCGACGCACCTTTGATGTGCGGGCTTTTGGAAGGCATTGGTCTGTTTTGTTGTTTGCGTTCATTAGTCACTGGAGTTGCTTCTTTCATGAACTGCCTTTATCTTTAGCTTACTTCTTCTCCCGGACTGCTCACCATCGACGTTGGTTGGTTGGTTTGATATTTGACATGCCACACATGACAGGTCTTGTGTTTTACACGCAAGTATTTTCTTCCAGATTGTTTCTTGTCCTTGCAACGTTCATGTGGGGCGATACCCCCGCAAGACCGGCATGCACGTACCCTTTGAACTGCCACCGCCGCCAAAGGCACTGTTCTAACAGAGCACCGCCAGCGGTCCCGACCTGCGTGGTGGGCTGCGGCGTTAGTTGTGATGGCCACGTGCTGGAAACGACGCACCGAACTGCTCCAGCATAAGAAATGGTCTAAATTGCTCCGCATGATGGAGTATTGTGCAGCTGAAATTTTTTTAAGAAGTCGAAGTTACAGCTTCGCCCCAATACACCAAGGTTGCAAATTGGCTTAGCAAATTGGCTTTCGTATTTCTTGCTTAGCAAATTGGCTTTCGTATTTCTTGCTATCATATCTAATAAGTCTTAGCCTACTCTACATCAGAAATACTTACTTCTTTTCAATAATACTAAATACTTCCCTTTCATACAAGGTGTTCCCTACTGCATACCCTTGTCTTTTATCCATCTGATGATTTTTTCACAAAGCAGGGAAATCTTACGTCTTTGACAAATAGAATCCGGCTGTCCAACACACAGTTTGAGTGTTGACACAACTATGAAGTCCTGTATCAGAAGCACAATCAAACCACAGGATATTTCTAACACTGCCAAATTTCTTTTTTTGCACATAGATATTCAATTATTCAATACTATTTGTTGAAAAAAAAAAAACTATTTCTCCATTGACTTGTCTTTACACCTTTGTTAAAAACTGACCATATCAATGAACCTTAATGATTAAAATAATCAGGTCATTAGAAAATTTGACCGTATTTGTAGGGATTGCTACTCCTGCAAATGGTAATCAGCATAACCTCACCAGGTCTCCACAGTTACTCAAAACCAAGCCTGAACGTGATCCCAGGACCAGTTGACTTGGGCCACGCAATTATGCCTTTGCCGGGTTCACAGTCGATAGCATCCACACGGCTCTAGCTGCCTCCCCCCCGCCCGCTGGTGACACTGTGTTCTCTGTTGGCAGCTTTGTCTCCAGGGCCATATGCGATAAAGCAAGCATAGTGTGTGCGGTGTCGAGGAATCGCGAATCCAGCGTTCTGGTGATGTATTCTCTGAGTGTGTGCTAAGGAATCTAACGCAATCAACCTTGCATTGCTGCAGTAAAGAGAACCCTGTGTGCAAACCCAGAATGGTTATGTCAGTGATATTGGGAAAAAAGCAGCAGTTTACCTAGAGTGAATCAGACAGTGGAACAGATACTACAGACCACACACTATTAAAGGTAGAGGGTGGAGAAACGTACCCTCTGTCCCTGCCATCCGGGACGGTGCAGAACACTAAGGCAGTGAAATATGGGAGGCCACACAAACACGCAGCTCCAAACAATTCAGGGGAAGTATCTTGTGGGGGAAAGTGTGACTTTAGTTGGAGGCTGGTTTAAAAGCGAAGGCTCCTGTATCAGACAGAGCTATCGATTGTAAGCGACCAGAAATAAACTGTAAAATTTAAGCAAAAGAAATGTATTAGAAAACCGTAGGTTAATATCTACAGGTTAAGATTTTCTGAGAAGAGACTCAGAAGACAGAAGGGGGGAAATGCTGAAAGGGACGAAGAGATAGAAAATACAGGAAAGGCTAAGTCACAGGGCCGTCTTGATCTGCACATCTCCACAGCCGTTGTCATGGATTTGATGAAGAACCAGCCCCCTTCCTTTGCGTCTCCAGTTCGGGATTCAGAGCTCTGGGCCAGAGCTCTAACAAATCCAGCCTAAAACACGGGGGTCTGGTCCCCTGGCTTTGGGGGGAGGGGAAGGTTGGAAGGACGAGGACCTCAGGGGGCAGACAGTCCTCTAATGGAAATGTAACCTGAATGGGAGGTCTCCCCAAAGAGCAATGCGGGTCTCTAAGCTGCCTAAGTGCCTGTCGCCCCTTCTCCTAGAAAGACACTTGAAGCTGGGACCACAAGGGCACAGGAAGGGAAGCCCAGAGAGGGTCTACGGAGAAGGACAAGGCTGGGTGGAGGATGTGACAGGAGGTGCATTATGAACAGCCCCTGGGAACACGCTGGGACAGTCGCACATTTGATTTAGCTCATGATCACAGAAAGCCGATGTGGCTGAGATCAGTGATGAGGAACAAACACTGAGACAAGGGTGGAAAGCCGAAGCGCCAGTGCGCACAGAGGTTTGCAGGACATCACCCAAATACTTAATACACAATCAGTGCAATGGTAAGATTAATTATTTTGGGTTTTGTTTTTTAGCAAAGGAGAAAAAAGATCAATATATTTTTTTAGACCTATGTTTTTCAGAAATCCTTTTCCTTGCCATGTAGAAGTTGATTTAAAAGTAGCCACAGAGACTAAGAGCCAGCGAAGGGCTCCTGAGATTTACAGATTAACAGAGGTGTTGGAATCTGTTATCTCTGTTATAGATCAAGATAAAGGCCGGGTTGGGGGCGGGGCGGGGGGGAGTCCAAGGCTGAAGATGAGATAGGAGAATATCTAAAGCCTGTGGAACATTTGCACATGAGCAAGAGGAATATAATTTGTCAAAGGACGAAAGAATAAATAGGATCCCACAGGGACTGTGATTTCTGGATAACTTAAGTTCAGGAGAGATAAAAATGGAATTACTGCTAGGCTTTCATTTTTCAGCAATACATAGCTAAAATGCGTAGAGAAAATTTTCTACATAGGGCACCTAAGCACTGTTCAAATTTGCAAATGCAAAACAAAACTTTGAAATCCATGGTGCAGGTGGCTGGAAGAGAAGAGAAACCTTCAAGCTGGGGAGTGGGGAAAAAAGAATCCGGAAAAGACAACCAATGTTTTTACCTTATTCATAGAATTTAAAAACACTCCCTGATGGAAGACAGGGCCTCTTCCTAAAGGGTAAAGGGGAGGTGAGGTCAGCGATCCATAAGATCCGGGACCTCAGAAGACTGATAGTCCGTATGGGTGAACGGGAGAGCTACCCACGGCAGAAGGATGATGGGGTAGTGGCCCCTCTCCGCCACAGGTGTGTGCGGATCGAAGGCAGAGAGACCATTCTCTGCAGAGAATTCCTAGTCTAACCGCACTCTCCTTGAAGCTGGAGTTCCCCCACAATTGAGGTCCCAGGGTGATACAGATGTCACATGCAAAATATGGTAATTTGAGGATGGTTTCTTAAAGGGACTACTTTCACTTGGCATAAACTTTAAAGGGCATAAACTTTCACCTGGGACTAAAAGAATTGGAGAAATGATAAATCTAGTGTTCCTTTAGCTGGTCACTTTTATTACCATCCCTACAAGACTCTGGAGCCCACGTCCGACTTGTGCTTGAGAGTCCAGGCCAGGTTTTGCTTCTGCCTCAGTCGCAGGAAACTCTGTGGTGGGCGCTGGGCACCTTATCACGGGCACTAGTTAACCTTCCCCTCCGGGTCAGGCAAGGCCTACCACCGCTGACCTAGTTAAGGGGGGGGCACTGAGTCCTCCCGTCTCACCTTTCATTTTCATTTCCCGGTATGGCCTGTGCTTGAAGCCCCGGCTGAAGGGGGGGTACGGAGCACAGAGAACTGAAGGAGGATGCTCCCTTTGTTAGAGCCCCTCTATCCAATGCCATCGCTTTCCTGGATGCCATCCAGAATAACACGAGCAAGGGGTTTAAAGTTACAGATTCAACTAACACGTTCTGTCCAGTAAAAGTTCCACAGGCGGGAGAGAGGTGTGCGCGCCCGCCACCCATGCACGTGGCTGCGCCAAAGGTGTGCCTGGAGGACCCGGAAGGCAGATCGGATTGCGCCTGAACCAGCGATCCCCAGGAGACCCACAGACCTCCGCGTTACCTCTACTCAATAAAGGTGAACCCATGGCCCGCGACCCACGCGGTGCAGGCGGCCCCGGACGGCTATGAACGCGGCCCAACGCAAAATCGTGAATTCACTTAGAACCTTTTTTTGCTCATCAGTTTTCGTTAGTGTTTGTGTATTTTGTGTGTGGCCCAAGACAACTCTTCTTCTTCCAGGGCATCCCAGAGACGCCAAAAGGTCTGACCCCTGCCTCTTCCTTACCCGGGAGGTTCCTACCGTCGCCACTGTGACTGCGTATCTGCTGGTGTGTCACCTTCATCCTGTGTGGCACCGGCTGCCAAAGGAGGGGGTCTACGAACTTGTGGATGCACCAAACCGCCCGTGGACACAGAGCACAGGTTTTACAGAAAGTCAAGGGCACATGCCTAAGGCGCCAGAGTATCCCTGCACCTCACCAGACGGGTCAGACACTTCTTCTCCTCGGATCATTTTCCCGGCTCTCCCCTGTCTACGCAGGCAGACTGGCTGCAGACAGGCCTTGCAGTCCTACTGTGCGCCCTTAAAGGAGTCTGGATCCCGAAGATGCTTCACCAGCGGGTGCCAATGCAGGCATTATAAAACAACATACGCCACAGACTATGAAACGCCCAGGGCCAGGGGCCGGCCACCGATGGCCTCTGCACTTTGAACTCCAGGTCGTTTATGGCTCCAGTGCCGGCACCTCAAAGCCTGCTGGTGTCAGATTCGCAACTTTACACATCTCGTTATTTGTAATTATTTAATTTAAAAAACATTTCAATTAACATTTAAGTTTCGTTTTAAATTTAAATCTATTGTTCAATTTAAAATTGTAACTAATATTTATTAAATAAATATTTTAAATAATCCAAACAAGCAGATTTTTAGCTATTTAGAGTCTGCCTGCTTTCCCACTCCCAGCAAAACCTCACCCAACAACCTCGGGTTAGACGCCCCAGGCTGCTAAGAAAGCTCAGAGCTCTTAACCCAGAACTCACACTCACACTCACACTCACACCCACACGCGAGCCCCTCCCCCCTCCCTCACAGTGCCCCCCTCCCCCCCCACGGCGAGGGGCCTCCCCTCCATGCACCCTCTCCAGGCCCCACTCAGTGAGGCCTGTGTGTTACCGCCTCTTCTGTCGTTTTGGTTGATTGGTCCCTCGAGCCCCCACAGACCTGCACCCCACATGTGAAGAACTCTCAGAACTCAACAGTGAGAAAACAACCAAACTAAACACGGGGAAAATATTTGAATAGCTACTTCACCGGAGACGACGTACAAGTGGCGAATGAGTACACAAACAGGCGGTGTACTTATCACCAGCCAGGAGAGAAATCTAAATGAGAACCACCATGGGCCCTGACTGCTTTGCTTGTTGGTGCTCATCCCCCAAACCGAAGGGTCACAGGTTCAATTCCCGTTGTTCTTAAACCTCTGAGTTGATACCTACTGTCCATCATTCTTCTAAAATTCTCAGATTTTACCTCAATATGACTTCCACTCAATTCTTTCCCTCCTGTTCTAGGATTCCATTTGTACATATCTGTCATTATGGTTGAATAGAAATGGGGTCAAAGGGCACTGCTGACAAGGACCCCTTCGCCATAGGAAATTGTTGTCGGGTTGATCATGTTCAAGGACATCAGACCACTCTGGTGCTGACAGGCCAGGAGTGTGTGAGGAGTGGTCAGATGGTTGGTGAGAGGAAGGCACAGGAGTCTTTAGAAAAGAGGCCGTGCTGATGTAAACGTTTACGTAGGTAGGAGAGTAAGAGCAGCCTCGGTGTGCTGAGATTTCTCAAGAGGGTCGGAATGATGGCTGAGGATGCTCCAGAGAGAACTTTCTCTGCTTTTACTACACACATGCCTGTGGCTGAGAGAGGCGGCTTCCCCCCTCACCCTCCAACGTGCGGGTCAGAGGTGGGGGTGCTGGCTGGCAGAGGCAGAGTCTCGCATGACGAGGCTGGGGCTGCCCAGGGATGGGCAGGACGACGGCGTGCGGTCCCCTCGGACACACACACCTGAGTCCCGGTGCACAGGCGCTGTGACAGAGGGTCTGCCTATGCCACATGGTGGGGCACTGAGGCCCAGAGGGGACCTGGCAGTGCTGGCTCTGTCTGTGTCCCCTCCAGGGAGAGGCCAGGGCAAGCTCTGCGCCCTGCTTAGGTGCACCCTCTCTTCCTTCCTGTCCTTTACCAACGAGGCCCTGAATGGCCACCCGGCCCACCCTGCACAGGGGTCGGGCCCGGGCTGCAGCCCTGCAGGCCCTCATAGCCCTGGTCCCCAGGGCCTGCCTTCTCCCACAGTTCTCACAGGATGCCCCCTCTGGAAAGCTGCTCAAGGACGCACACCTTATTGAAGAGGGACCCGAGGCTTGGAAAAGAGACTACCCCAAGGTGGTCAGTGCCAAGGCCGAGTCTTCGGGGCTTTCCACCAGGGCATCCTTCCTCAAGGTCAAAGCTCCTGCCTGCCCCCAGGTCCCCCCACCCAGCACACACATCAAACATATACACAGACACATACACACATAGACACAAACACCAAAACGATGAGCTGAGCTGCTGCAACTCCAGGTCAGCAAGCTGGGCCGGGAGCAGGGGGCTGGCACGTCTGCACCCAGTTCAGGGGGCGTGAGGAGCACGGGTGAGGGGCCTCTCCCACATCTCTACTCACGGTGGGGCTGCGCCCCGCCCCGGCTGGGTTCTCCTGCCTGAGATGAAGCTGTAGATCCAGAACACCTGCCCCACAGCCTGCAGCTGTGTCTTCCTCGGGCCCCTGCTGGCATACCCAGCATCCCACCCAGCCTGGAGAGACTGGGAGGCCCACTCAGCCCTGAGGAGCTGAGAGTCCCAAGGTCCTTGTGGAAAACCGTGTAGCACCTCCCAGGAGGCGCCGGGACAAGGGGTGTGGGAGGATGCTGAAAGGTCAGGAACCAAGTCCTGCCACGGCAGCAACCCCGTGGCCTTGAACAACAGCACCTCCATGTGCCTCCTCCCGGGGCAGTTGGTGCTGGATGCTGGTCAGGCCCCACCTGCCCCGCACTCAGGAGCTGACCTTGCAGTCTGCACCCACCAGGCACCCCTGACCTCTGGCTTTCACCTAGGTTGTTATTCAACAGGGGGAGCCACCGGAGACCAGGAGGCAGGAACACGAGGCCAGGGTCATCATTCCCCAACATCCTCCCTGCGAGGTGGGGCTACAGCTCCCATGGGTGCTGGCTGCTCAGTCCTGACCCCGCGGGCCCCGGCCGAGGCTTCCGAGCCCGCAGCTGTCAGCACTTCTTTCCTCAAACTCTCTGCCTCGCCCTCTCCTCTGGCGAGTGCCGCCTGTCTCCTGACGGTGTGACAGGTCAGAAGCGGTGCAGTCGGAGAAAGAGCTGCCAACCCTCCCCTCCTGGCGGCGCCCATCTGCTGTGCCTGGTAGGGGCGCCCTGTAGCATCCACAAGCTTCCTGCGAGCCAGAGGCCGTGGGTTACGGGGCTGGCCCCTTGCCCGATTGAGGCTTCTGTGGTCACTGATCTCTGGGTTCTTTACCCCTTTTTGTCCTTCAAGCCGCTCCAACACCTTTACAATCAACCTCCTGTTTGAAACACCCGCAGTGGCTTGCTCTCCTGACTAGCTGCTCGCTGTCACACTCCCTCGGCTGCCACTGAGACACATTTCACATCTGAAACCGGGATTCAGTTAGAGACAAGGTGAGATTCTGACCCACTGAGCCCTAGCTTCTACTGGTCCTGGTTTCCCTTTTCTGAGAAGTTCCTCCCTGCGGCCAGAAGATGGCAGTATGCTGCCACCCAGTCCCCAACTCACCTGCTGTCCTGCACCACAGGCTCACTGGCCGCTGGGACAGACCATGGATCCTTTTGTTTCGAAAGCGCTTATCAGGCAAGCAATCCAAAGACTTATAAATAAAACCCAAAATTACAATCAAGAAATAAATTCCCTTCAAACACCACAACGTCCTGGTCTTAGACTTCTGGTCAACGTTTGGAGTCAGATAAACCATCATCCTCAACGAAGAGGGAAACACTTTTAAAGGGAGACCCAGGATGCATCGCCTGCCAGCTAAAGCAGGCAGTCTGGGGTCTGGGCGGTGGGAGTGAGCCGAGAGCCCACGGGAAGAGCCTCGTGAAGACCCTGCGGGCCTGGGGCTCCTGCGGAGGCCAAGGGTGGTCTCAGCCACCCACCCCCGGCCCCACAGACCTGGCCAGCACGAGACCGGGCAGAAGAGCCGCGAAGCTAACCTCTGTCTACAAACCAGGAGAACCACACAGGGCAGCTTTCATACAGGCAGGCAGCTGGGTTAGGGGCCCCCACCTAAGACGCCTTGACTTAGAAGACAACCCAATATCTGGGAGCTCCTTAGGACACCCCAGGCTACAGGGGGTTGGGGAGTTCAGAAACAGGGGCCCGCTGCCTGGGATGCACACCACGCACGACGTCATCCTGCCCCAGCTCCTTCCCAGACAAATGGAACATGAACGCAGGAGTTAGAACTCTCAAACTGCAGGCGAGGCAGCCCCCTCCCCCTGGGTTGCTGCCATCTCCTTCATGGGGTCTGAGCCCAGCTGCCCTGCGCCTGCCCCTGGGGTGCAGACCCCAGCACCCCCAGTGCCGGCCCACACGTCGTATGCCACATGCTGGACGCCCCGCAGTGTGTTATCCTTTAATGAAGAGCTGGGTCAGTGTGGCCTCCATTCTCCCCAAGGCCCCCCCGAAGCAGGCGCCCCTCGCCACTGGCTGCCTCGGAGGCAGGGTGGCCCTAAGGCGGCCAACCCTTCTGAGGAGTCAGTTCGCAGTGGCCTAAGAAAGGCGTTCCATCCTCGGATCTGGGATCGTGGCAGCAGCAAAGGCAGGAGGCGGCTACGCTGAGGTCAGAGCTGATGGCGGGCAGGGGCGGGGAGGGCAGGGCAGCCCACACGGCCCCCCTTCCTCTCTGAACCCCGGTGGAGTTAAGGGCAGTGTTCAGGAACAGTCCAGTCTCCCCAGGGGTTGAGGGGCCTTCATACCCGACCCCCTCGCCAACTGACATCACGCAGCACACAGCCCACGGGGTTGCTGGGCTCAGGGAGCAGGCAGGCCACCACCCCATTGGCCTCAGGGCCCCAGGCCTGTGAGGTGAGTCCAGGAGGGCCCGGGCCAGCGCCACCAGGAGACTGGGGCCACCTCCCACTAACGGCTCGTCAGGCACTACAGGCAGCTAAGAAGGTGGTTTCTCCCTCGAGGTTCCAGGGCCGCCCCAGCGGGGCTGAGGCGACAGCAGGGCTCCCTGGGTGCCTACAGGTCCGTGACCTTGTTCTCCACGGCCGCGGCGATCTGCTGCAGCCGGTAGCCCAGCTGCATCTTCTGGGCCGTGCCGTCCTCCTCCAGAGCAGTGATGATCTGAAGGAAGTGCAGAGACGACCCCATCAGGGAACCCATCTGGCCTGCTCAGTTGCTTCAGGGCAGATTTCAGCAGCCTCCTCAGGTACCGGGGCACAGTTCAGGGACCCCCACTAATTCCTGTGTGACCTCAGGGCCTCATCAGTGGGAGGGAAGGCCATCCACAAAGTCGTTACTAGGGGTTTTACTAGGGGTTTTAGGGTTAGTGAGGTAGGGCTGGAAGTAGCCCTCAGTGTCTTGAATAGCCACCTCCCCAGGGCGAATCGCTCTCAGTGGAGGCTAGCCCCACAGCCACGCTGGCCTTCTCCCCACCAACGCCTCAGAAGTCCTGCTGCACTGCCCCCACCAGGTAACAAGCATTTCCTGAATGCCTACCCGCCAGGTGCCAGGCAAGGAGGAGAGACCCAACAATGACACATGTGACCCTGCCCTTGTGGGGCTTACGGGTGGGGAGACAGATACTGACCCAGGTGACACCTTTAGTGGGGCAGCCACAGAGGGAGCAGCTGGAACTGAGGGGCTTGCCCACAGTGTCCCTCGCCTCCCCCACACCTGGGCCACCGCCATTCGGAGAAAGTGCCTGGACTTCACGCTGTGCTTCGCTCCTTTATCCCCCCAGGCCTGGGGCACCAGGCGGGCCACAGCCCTGGAGCCACACAAACGTCTGGGTGGACGCAGCCGGCCCACAGCCAGTGGGCTGACTGGTGGGTGCTCTGATCTTGAGGCCCAGCCCGGGAGCCCCCCAGACAGACAACGCCATCGTGACCCTGCTCTCCCCTGGCCCTGTGCCCAGCCCCTCCTCTATGGGAGCCTGTGCAGCCCAGTTGGGCCCACGCCCGCAAGGGTGACCATGCCCAGCACAGTGCCACCCATGGACTCAGATAAGGATCTGAGCAAGGACAAGGTCAAGGCAGATGTGGCAGCTGTGTGCCCCTCCTAGCACAGCCTACATACCATCCCCAGGCCCTGGTGGATCCCTAGCTGCTGCCCGCCACCGCCACCACCACCACCACCACCACGCCTGGGAGCCCTGCTGAGGAGCCCGGATGTGGGGTGGGGACAGGTTAAGAGCATAGTCAACACCAGGAAGCATGTCTGAAGAGCGCTTCCCAAACCCAGGACCCAGCTGCTCCCCTAGTCTGTGCCCGGGAGGTGATACGAGGGCCCCCATGAGAATCCCAGAGCCAGACACTGCCCCCCCATCCACCTCCTCAGCCCCCAGTCAGGGCCCTGGGTGCCACTCACCTGGTCATAGTACTTGTTGATGTACTTGTAGAGCTCGTGCAAGGCAACTCGTGCCCCGAGGTCTCCGGAGTAGTTCTGGGGAGGACAGAGCAAGGAGACAGGGGTGAGGGGTGCCACCAGCCACCAAGTCAAGCCCAGAACCCAGGGAAGGGGGGCGGGAGCAGGGGGCTTGGGAGGTGGAGGATGGGACAAGCCCTGCAGCGGGCGGCAGGGCCCCTCTACAGACCAGGGTCCCAGCTCAGGCATGCTCAGCCGGGCGCAGGGCGGGCCAAAGAGCCTCCTTGGTGGAGAGACCCCACGTCTGCCGTTTCCGCAGGGTCTGGGGCTCCGCCAGGGCCCTGCCTCTCTCCCCCTTAGGGCTCCAGCTGAGACTTGGGTCCTCCCAGGTGGCTGCAGAGCTGAGCAGAAAAGACGCTGCTCTGCTCTCGCTCCAGCCTTGCCCAAGGTCCCCTCAGGTGTCCCACAGGTGCACCTCAGACAATGGGGGTGCCATCAAGTCACCCAGCCTGTGCAGCGCTTATGGGGATGAAATGAGAAGATAAACAAAGCACCCCAAGATACACAGAAACACCCAAAATCACAGCTGCTATCACCGTGGTGGTTGGGACGGTCACTGCCTCAGAAACACCGTTTGTAAACCCCGGGCGGAAGTTCGGGGCTGCGTCAGGAGCAGGTGGGGCATGCCCATGGCACCCCGGGAATCGGAACGCTAGAAGACATCAGCAGACCCACCGGGCCTTGCTGGGCTGAACCCCAGCAACCTCGCTGCCTTGGGGTGTCATCCAGATCCCACAAGGGCTGCAGGCATCCTGGCACCTGGCTGAGTCAGGGCAGGTGGCAGCTGCCAGGACAAGACCCCTGCTGCTTTCTGATGCGATCCTGGGAGTCCTGCTCTTTTAAAGTGGCAATGGAAACCTTCTGCAGAGGACCCAGGGACATCCCAGCGAAGGAGCAGCGGGAAGGGCAGGGCCCCTGTGGCAGGAGGCCTGTGCTTAACCCGAGAAGCAAGGGGCGGGCCGTACCCGGGACAGCTCAGCCAGGATGGAGTTCATCTCTTGGTCGCTGGCCGGGATGGTCTGTCTAATGTCTGCGTAGTACCTGCCAGAGATCGTGGGGATGGCAGCCGCTGGGAAACAAGCCCACCCCCGCCCCACCGGGGCCTCCACCGTAACGCCCCCCATTGCGCCCACCCCGTCGTCCCTCAGGCCCTTCCCCTGCCTGTACCTTTCCACCATCCGTTTGTAACGGGGGATGTCCCGAGCATACAGAAGTTTGTTGATGGGGGAGTCCTGGGCGCCAGCAGGAAGCGGGGGCAGGGGAGGAAGGATGAGACCCCATGAGTGTGACAAACTGCCCCAGCCTGCACGGCACTGGTCCAGTTTGAAAAGCCCCCAGTCCCAGGAATGCCCCTCAGACCCGGCAACCCAGTGGCTTGTCACTCTAGCCCACTTCCTTCTGCAAGGACCTCCTCCCTCCCACCCGGGCCAGACGCTGCTTCTGTCCCCTCAAGCTTCTCCCCAGATGACTCGCAGGCCATGCGTCAGCTCAGGTGCCTCCCCCGGACCCGGCGGGGAACCAGCACGTGGGGCAGGAAGGGGCAGTGCCATGTGCGCCCTGCTGCTTTCCGCCTGCTGTCCGTTCCTGTGTGATCACTTTAAAAATCGGAAAACTGACCCAGGAAATGAGGTCCATTGCCCAGGCCAACTCACTCCTGAGTGGCTGAGCTGGGATTTGAAGCAAGTCTCTCCAATTGCAAGAAGGCTCCGCCTCACTCTCAGGTCTGACACCCACTCGGCCCCACCCCATCCCCAGGCCTTCAGGGCTCCGTCACCCCCCTCAGGGTAAGCCCTCACTAGTGGCCCTGGCCTCCTGTCCCCTGTGCCTAAGGCTGCACTCGCTCCCACGCCTTAACCCTGCAAATCAGCGCACGGCAGCCCCTGCCCGCTCCCATCCTGGAAGACGGAGGCACGGCCGCCTCCCAGGGAGCAGAGGGACAGAGCCTGGCCTGGGCCTGGAAGCAGAGACCTCCCCTCGCCCTCCCCCTCAACGTTCTCAGGAAAGCCTGGGCCCTGCGGCCCATGCACTCGTCCCTGGCCCATGCTGCCCACCCCACATACCATCTCTGTGCCCCGCCCCCCACTCACCCGGCCCAGCTTGTGGTCGGCCAGGGTGCAGGCATCCATGAAGGTCTGCGCGATGACCAGGAGCACCGCGTCCATGTTATCAGACGTCTGCACGTCAAACACGAACTGCGGGTTTTTGATGATGTTGACCCAGAACCTCAGCGGCAGGCTGCGGGCAGGGCAGGCGTGGCCGGTGAGCACACGGCGGGGCCGGAGGGGAGGCCCCACGCCCCTGGCCCGGCGGGCCCCTCCCACACCTGTTGGTCTTCCAGATGTGGACGGTGTCCTGGTCAGAGATGCCGTGCTGCTGGGCCTGCTCATCCAGCAGGTCAAAGAAGTACTTGATGGCAAGCGGCACGGGGCGGCTGGTGCTGAGGATCACCTGGAACAGGTCATCCACAAACTTCTGCAGGGTGCCCTGCAGGGGACGGGAAACACGGGGGTGTGCTCAGCAAGGGGGCTTCAGGCCCGGCCCAGCCTCAGACTCGGGGAAGCAGGCCCGTGGGAGCCCCACACCACCCCCAAACCCCGCCCCCACCTTCATGGACAGCAGGCGGGTCAGGTAGATCTCCGGGATGGCCTTGGCTCGCTCGCGGTCCCCACCCCGAAGGCTGCCCCTCCTCGGCCGGGGCGGCTCCGGCTCCTCGCTCGGCTTCACCAGATGCCAGGGCCGGATGCCCCCCTCATCCACATCCTCCAGCATTGGGGTCCCTGTGCCAGGACCACACTGCTTGTTACCACCTCATCAGGTGTGCCCTCCTCTGAGCCCCAGGCTCCTGCCAACTCCTAGGAGTGGGGGCACCCAGGGAGGGCTTCTCTGGGTGGAGGGAAGTAGACACAAGCCTACCCCGAGGTCCCGAGTTTCTGCCCCATTATTGGGCAAAAGCAAGGGCAGAGGGCTGTGACAGGTAGGTGGGGGTACTCACTCTCTCCGGGGACATAATCCTGGTTTTCCCGAAGAACATGCTTGGTGAGGCAGGGGACCAGGGCCACAGTTGCTCCATCTGGGACCTACAGACCGCAGCTGGTGACCCTCCGCCAGCCGTACCCCTGCCAGCCGCACCCCGGCCACTCCCCTCCCCCAGCTCCCAGCCCCACCACCTTGTAATGCTGCAGGGTGTTCAGTCGCCGCCACAGACCCTGGACCTCGGAAGTCACGTCCTCGTCAGAAAGGATGAGGTGTCCGGCCACCCCAGACCGCCACTCTGCCAGGGCAAGGGCAGGGCAAGGGGGACTTGGTCCTGGGCTTCTGGGACACCGTTTCCATGGTGGGACCCGTTTCTTCCTCCATGGGGACACATGCCCCTGCATCAGGGGCAGCCCTGCCCAACCTCTCCAAAGACCAGGAACAGGTGCCCGCCGCCAGCTGTGGGGTCATCCTGACACTGCCCAGCTGTTCCCCCACTCAGCACCCCACCCTGCAGAGCAGGGCCAGCCCAGCCCAACTCTGGCTCAGGCCCCCAGCCACCCTTCCCCTCTGCCCTCACCGACATCTAAGGTGCGGGGGTCCGGCCGCTGGGCGAGAGGCACCCCTTTATAAAGCTGGTCCAGCATCTTCTCCTTGGCCTGGGAGATGGTGTCGCAGTCCAGGACCTTCACAGGCACGCCCTGGGCCTCTCCCGCCGCCAGCCCCACGGCCAACAGCGCATTCAAGGTCTACACAGGACGCACGGGAACAGTCAGGCCCCAGGCCCCAGGTGGGACGACCGAAACGCAAGGCCAAGGACCGCCCGTGAAAAAGCCACCAGCGGCTCCCTCCTCTGTGGCCCCAGCACCTGGCACAGTGCCCTAGTGACTATCTGTCAGGTGAATGGCAGAAAAAGTGAGTGAGCACCAGGCGGGTCCCCCGGCTCCTGGCTCGGCTGATCAGGCTGCGACACTGGAGGGAGGCCCCCCAGCCTAACAGACGGCCACCTGTGGCAAAGCCTGAACAGGATTTTCCCAAAGGGGCTCTGGGTGGGCCACTGAAGGGAGAGCAGACCCAGATGGACATGGTGGGCAGGCCTGCCAGGGCAGCCGCCAGGCTGCTGGGCACTTGACATTCCTGGCAGGACAGCGAGACTGGGGCCGGGCAAACACTCAGGCCTCGTACAGCAAGGACTCAGACTGGCCCCGGGCAGGGCGGCTGCTCCCCAGACCCTGGCTGTGGCCCTTGGACCTCATCCCAAGCCTGGGACCCTCTGAGGCCCTGTCTTCAAGGTCCGACCCTTAAGCTTCCATCCTGCTCAGCCGGTCTAAGGGTCTCTCCCAGAGGTCCGGTGGGCTCTCTCCCCAGACACAGGCAGCCACACGTGATCACTCGTGCTCTCCCCCACCCCCAAGGCGGACACTCCAGCGCATGCACACACCCCCTCACCAGGGGACGGTACTCCACGTCCTCTCTGAGAAGGCGGTTGTCGTTCAGGGTGTATTTGGCTTTACCAGTCACGCTGTCGACTGGCCCCTTGTCGACTTGATGCTTAATTCCACGGAACAGCATGTACAGAGGCTCCCCTACCGCGTCCTGGGGGAGTGGCAGGCAGTTAGCGTCCCTGGGGCCGGGGACAGGCTACGGGCTACAGAGGGATAAGGTGACCGAGGACACGGTGGGCAGGCATGCACAAGCTGTGTGGGGGTCGGGGGCTGCCGGGTTTGGAGACTGCCCCTCCTGCAGGGGGGGCCCATCCACCTCTGCCTCCCTCACCCTGACGAAAGCGTAGAGGCAGATGGACATCCAGTTGGAGAGCAGCTTCTCCACCACAGTCTCTGTCCTGCGATGACAAGAAGGGGGGAGCAGGGAGGCAGGGTCACAGGTGGGGCCGCAGCGTGCTCTATTCCTCAGACCCCCAGGCCCCGGAGGTCCTGGCTCAGCTCTTGGCCCCAGGCGCCCAAAGCCACCAGGCTCCCGCTGCTTCCGACACCGGCACAGACCTGCGCAGCATCAGCTTGGGATTCTTGGCCACATACTGGGCCACCAGGTCACCGAGCAGGGTGCGGAGGATGTCTGTGAAGTACTCAAGCTTCCCGTGCAGTGCCACGGTGAGCAGGGACGCCACGTAGGCGCGGTCCCGAGCCGAGAAGGTGCGCTGGCTCTCCAGGGTATGGATGAACTGGTATCAGGGAGAGGGGATGGGTGGGAGGGAGGGAGGAGCTGATTCAGAAACCCAGGGATGGCAAAGGGGCGGGGCCAGGTGGGGCACAGCCAGGACAGTCCAGGTGTGGGCGGGGCCAGGGCAGGGTTGGCACCTTGGTGAGGAAGAGCTTGCTGTTGAGCAGGTTGGAGAGCTGCCCCAGGCCTTGTTCCACGGTCGGTCGCCTGCTCTCAGGCACACCCAAGTCGCGGTGCAAGGGTGACTCCTGGTGCCCAGGGAAGAAGACCCGCTCAGCATACACCTTATAGTCAAGGAAGGGGATGCCGCTGCCCAGAAGGTCACTGGTGAGATCTGTCATCTCGGTCATCAGGTCTGTTGAGCAGAAGAGGGCAGGGATGGGTGCCCAGCACACGTGATGGGAGCCGGCCTGGGAGCCTGGGGGCCTTCCGCACAGCCTCACCAGTGAACTCCTTCTTGCAGCGGTCCCGCACACTGCTCTCCAGGTTCTCCAGCTGGATCTGGACCTTCTTGTAGTCCCTCAGGGCCTGCTTGCTCTTCCTCCTGCTCAGCACCAAGGTTGGGATGGAAAGACTGGAGGAGTCCAGAGCCTCTGCTGGCGCCCCCGGCCCAGGCCTACCTGGGCTAGCAGTCGAACCCGGGGATGCCCAGCCAAGCTAAGGTCTAGCCCAGAATAATTCAAGCCTGTCCCATCCCAGGCAAGTCACACCCACCCATGTCCTGGGTAGCCCGGCACAGCTGAGCCCAGGGATCAGCAAACTATAACCAGGCCAAGGACACCGGGCACCTGTTTCTGTAAGCAGAGATTTGCCGGCACACAGCCACGCTGATGCGTCTGCGTATTGTTGATGGCCGCCTTGGCGTGCCAATGGAAGAGCCTAGAGGTGACAACAGGGACCGCCGGGCGTGCAGAAGCCTACAGTATCTGCTCTCCGGACCTTTACAGGAAGTGTGCTGACCCCTGGCTGAGTCTGTCCGTCCCAACCCGGCCTCACCCGGAGGCACCCACCGGTATATGAAGACGATGATGATGACTCCCACAGCCAGAAGAGAGATGCCGGCCCCCAAGCCTGCCTGGGCTGCCAGGGGGAAAGCCACGGGGCTCTCGCCATCGTATTGCACGTGGCCCAGGGAGAAGCGCAGGTTCCCCATCTGCACCTGCATGGGGAAGCCACCCTGAGCAAGGCTTCCGCACATGCCTGATGCCTGGCCCAGCCCAGGATCTGCCCACTGACCGTGAACTCGGGCAGCGCCTCAGGTACATCCTGGAGGGGCAGGGGCTGCTCTGTGGGGGGCTCACAGTACAGGTGGTGCCGGGTCAGCGTCTTCACCACGCAGGGGCCAGTCCCTATCATGGCCACGACCTCCTCCTTGGACATTGCAAGGTCCAGATTGTCCCCCTGGAACATGAGGCCAGAGATCAATCACTCGGAACTCTTCCCTGAGGGGAGGAGCTAGTGGTCCCTCAGATCCTACCCCCACAAATGTGGGAGGGCTGGTCCTGAAACTCGTTCCCAAGAGCAGGGCTGATGGGGCCTCGGCACCTGGTCCCCTCCCTGTGGGTGGGAAGAGGCCCGTGATGTCTTCCAGGCTGCCAACCCCTGTCCCAACCTTTCTCCGCCCTTCCCTGTCTTTCTTCCTCAAGCCCTAACTTCCCCAGAGCTTCTGAAGGCTACAAAGTTGTCCTAAATTCTGGCCCAGCTGCCTAACAAAGCCGGAGCCCCTAACACGTCTGCTGGCCCCACAGGGTCGATGGTGACTGGCTGCCTACCTACCTATGGCCTTTCGGCCGCCCGCCTACGGAGTGTCAGAACGTGTGCCAAGTGCACGCGTGAGTCAGGCTCTCCGACAGGCATCAGCCCAAGCACCTGCTGGGTGCCACGCCACCCACCCTCTGCGTGTGCCAAGCCATTTACATATCGCCATTCGGCCACCTGCTGGGGAGTACGTCAGGACCCAGGCCACTGGAGCCAGGCCCTGCCAGGTGCACTGGGCCAGGCGCCCCCCCACCAGCACCCCCAGCCCTTGCCACAGGAGGGGTGAGGCGCCAGGCGCATCCACTGGCCCTGGCTCTGCAGTCATGCCCCCCCCCCCGCCCCCACAGCAACACCATCCAGCCAAGTGCAGGCTCTCAGGCATCCATCAGTACCTCCACAGAGAGCACGCTCCCAGGCTTGTGCCGGAACGGCGTGGTGGGGTCCTCAGGGTTGAGGGGCTGCAGAGTGGGGTCAGCCTCATAGGAGAAGGGTGTAGGGTTCAGCGTGGCGAAGTCGAAGACCAGGCTGTCAAGGACAAACTCCACCTGGACCAGGGCTTCCTCGGGCAGGCCCAGGAGGGCAGGTGTGCGGCAGGTGATGAGCTGGGAGGAGTTCACGTGGCAGAGCTCCTCAAACTGGGTGGGGGAAGGCATGGGGGGAGGGTCATGGAGGGGCCTGCAGGAAGGGGGCCCACAGGCATGGTGCCCGCCACCCATGGCTGTCCCCGGGGTGGGGTGTGGGTGAGGTGGACCACGGCTAGCCCAGCACAGGCAGGGGGCGCCCACGGGTGTCCTACGTGATGACCGCCACAGGAGGCTCCGGGGAAGCACGCGGTCTCCGGGGTCACGTGGCGCCTCTGCCCAGGCCCCTGGCCCGGCGGGAGTGCTCTCAGTGCCACAGTCACTCGGATCCTTGGTGTTTGTACCACGTCCAAATTCTGGCCACGGACCTGAATCTCACGTCCTCCACTGCAACACAGCCCATGAGCCGCTCATGGAGAGCCAGGCTTTAAAGCACAGCCCAGCCTCAGCCCAAAACTGCATGGGGGTCACTGCCCCCACGTAAAGCCCTACAAACCCCCTGCCCCGGTACTGGGCCTGCAAAGACCCCCCTACCCCACGCCACACAGCTATGCCCTTGGCCCAGCACCTGAGGAAGCTCTTGGTGGGGCCAACAGAGGTGACATTGGGGTCTGATGTGTACTCGAACTGGCTGTGTTGAAGCTTCCGCTCAGTGGCCCCAAACCACACAGCCACAGGGAGTGTGGCAGGCGTGGGGTGTGGGCTGGTCTCACACTGCAGCTGCTCCGCCTGCTGCCCCGGCAGTCTAGGGAGGGAGGCAGGAGTAGAAGGCAGGTCAGGCTGCCTGGAGGGGGCACAGGATGGCGGGAAGGATGGTTCTACGGCAGGGACCCGCTCAGGCCTCAGCTCACTGCCCTTCAGTGCGGGCTGCCATCTCCATGGTGGACCCAGCAGGCCACACTCCCATGACAGCCCCTATGCAGGGAGGGCCTGGGCACTGTCCGATGGAGCAGACGTGACTCTCTCCCCGCCCCCCTTGGCATTCCGCCCCCACCCTCCCCAGAGTGCACGGATTTTGGCAGAATGAAGAAGCAGCCCTCACAGGTGACAAGGCTGGTCTCCAACTACCACTCGGATGTCCTCCAGCCGCCCAGTCAGGAGCTTGGAGCCGTGCAGGGTGAGGCGGGTGCCCCCGGCTCTGGGGCCTCGTGCTGGAAAGATGGAATGCACCTTTGGGTCCTGCGGGAACGGGGGCAGGGACAGACAGACAGGCATCAGGCCAGAAACGGAGAGGAGGGAGAGCCTGAGGCCAACACTAAGGTGGGGGTGGGGGGGGCAAGCCCAGGGAGGTGAAACCAGGGGGGCTGGGAGGAGCCACCCAAGGGGGTACCCCATCAGCAGCTAGGGGTGCCCGGCAGTCAGGCACCTGATAGGCGAAGTCGCGCTCCGAGACGCCACGTCCTCGTCCCGGCACCTCCACTGTCACGGCGCCTGCTACCTCCTTCCCACTGGCCTCGGTGATGCACACAAGGCTGCGGGCACAGGGTGGGCTGGGGGCCAGGCCGCGCCACAGGCCCCCCGATGGGCAGGCTGCTCCCCACCCCCAGCCACGGGACCAGCAAATCCTCTTGTCCTGGAGGGGAACCCCTTATGGCACACAGGAGACTCCCGCATCTGAGATCTGGAACTTGTGGCTTCAATTATCCACGTCGAACCCGAGCCCCTGACAAGGCAGACGTTCTGGGAGCGGCACAGATTCCCAAAGGAGCCCCCGGAAGGCCGGCTGCTGAGCTAACGAGGGGGCCTAACTGGCCACCATCACGTGCGCGCAGCACCCCTTGCGAAGTGGTGGAAACGTGACTTCCTCGTGGGAAGAAAACATTTCCGAAAGCCTCTAGTCAGGTGTGGGGAGAGGCATGGACGGACAGTGAGCCGTCTAAGAAAGTGCTGGCTCTGGGTCAGAAAACAGGAGCTTGGGGCAAATGCATGTCCGAAACATGAGGCCTGCAGTGGCTTAACCCCGTGACAGTGTCACGGTCACTGAGAAAGCAGAACAAGTGGTATGTAAACCTCCCAGCAGGGGCTTCAGCTAGCATACATTTTAATCACTTTATAAATCATTTCAGTCTCATGCTTCTAGAATCATTAACAGTCTAGAAAAGTCCCCTGAAGTTCTCAGTCATAACACACGCAGGGGAAAAACTACACGCTCTGGCAAAGTCTTGCTCAAAACACGGGTCTCCTGGCCCCAGCACGGCCCACAGACCCAGGTCTCTGTGGCCAAGGCTGCGGATCTGCTCTGTGGTGGGGGGCAGGCTCTGCCATTCGGCTGCGTTTGGGACATAGTGATTGTGGCTGTGTCCTTGGGGAGGTCCCGTGCCTGTACTTCTGGGACCCTGCAACCACCAGCCAAGTTACCGAGAGCCAGAACCCCTGTAAGCCAGGAGCCTGGGAAGGACCCGAGCACGCAGTAGATGTGCCACAAGTCTGCCCTCTGGAGGGGCCCCAGAATAGCGCTAGGGCAAGAAGGGTCCGTTGGTGAGAAGGCCAGCCCCTGAGCATAGCTGTCTGGGAGCCGAAGACCCTGCTACCACAACTACATCCGTGGTCACTCTGAAACCCGGGTGGGAACACCTAGGCAGAGCCAGGAAGCAGAGCCACCTGTCAGCTTTGGGCAGGGGCTGAGCCCCAGGCCCAGGAGTGAGCCCCTCCCCACCACAGCCCAAGCCAGGGAGAGCAACCACGACACTGGGGCCTCATGACGGGAACCAAGGAAAGAGGAACAGGGAGGGCAGATGAGGTGTGGGTGGGTGGCCCTGAGCAGGAAGGTCAACCGCAGAGTCTGCAGGTGGCGCCCTGCTCCTGAAGGTCCAGCAGCTCACCTGCTGGAGACCTCGTACTCCTCAGCATCCACCACGCAGGGCGCACCAGCCACCCAGACCGTGTCCCGCACGTCCTGCAGGTGCTGGCCCAGGTTGGAGCCCCTGATGGTGACGCGGGTGCCTCCGTCCACTGGCCCAGTCAGCGGCTCCACCTGTTCCGGGACAAGGGCTGCTCGCCTGCGCCCGCCTGGCAGCCCCTGGCAGTGTGGAGAGCTCCCCACCAGGCCCGCAGACCCACAGCAGCCCACCCTCCCTCCCAGGGTGACAGCGAGGAAGGGACGCCCCAGCGTTCCAACGCACCGAGTGGATGAGCGGGGCAGGGCACTGGGTGGCCACAGCCTCGGTGCCGCCACAGGCTTCCCGGGCCACGCAGCGCGAACGCTCTCCCTTGCACCACACGCAGCCATACTGGGGCGTGGCGGTTTGGCAGTGGCTGCAGTCCCCGTGTCCCACGGAACAGTCGTAGAGCACCACTGGGGGTGGCAGAGGTGGATGTGAGAGGCAGGCCCGGAGGAGCCCCGCCGCCAGCAGCCCGCCCAGCAGCCCCTGCAGCTCACCGTGCAGCCCGTCAGCGCTGTCCACACGCAGGCGGCCGGCCCGGCGCAGGAACAGCCCCACATGGAGCTCTGGCTGCGGAGTGTCGTAGCTGAGCTGCAGAGATGGAAGTGGGGTCAGAGTCTGGGGTTGAGGGGGCTGGCAGGCCTGGGGAGGGGGTGGTCAGGGAAAGGACCAAAATGACTCATGGTGGGAACACAAAGACCTCGGTCAGACTTGGGGTACAGGAACCTATGGGACCACAGGGTCAGAGGTCAGAGCTACCAAGAGCCCCCAGGGATACAGGGCCAGAGGCAGAACTGGAGTGTAGGGACCCGAAGGGGCCACTGGGTGAGCAGTCAGAGCTGGGATACAGGGACCCCACAGGGCACAGGATCGGAGGTCAGAGATGGGGCACCAAGACTCCCTCAGGGCTACAGGGTCAGAGCTAGCTAGGGCTGGGACAAGAGTGGTACAGCCAGCCAGGATCGGGAGCCAGCCCGTGGCCAGGGCCCCCCGCCCACCCAGGCACCCGAGGCCTGCACCTGCAGCTCCTGGCACGTGACATGGCACCATGTGTCTGGAGGAGGCTCACACTCGACCTGGGCTGCCACCGACACCTCGCGGCCCTCCAGCTCCATCACACACTCGTGGTCTCCAGGGCTGTCCTGGGGGCAGAGGCCACGGCTATTGGGGCAGCTTCAGGAGCTGGGCCTGGGGAGCCCTGCAGCGACCCCAGCTCAGCCCCTCGGTGGGGTCTGAGGCCCGGGGCCAGGCCCTCTTCCCAATCCCTGGGGTTCGTACACAGTTTGGCGACAGCCAAGGAGGCCACAGTGACACCTGAAAACTGGACCCGCTCACCTGGAGGAAGCGCAGGTTCCTGCCCAGCAGCCGTACGTTTCGCTCCACGTGCACCGGTATCAACGTGGAGCCCTGAACGCTTTCCACACAAGGGCAGGAACTGGCCCCCCTGTTCACCTCTTCCTGCAGGCACCAAGAGCAAGGCAGGCTATGGACCTCGCCCTGCCACCTCCTCCCCTTCCCACACAAGAGCCCCAGGGCCAGGCCCTGCGGGGCTGCAGCCCCCGCCCCGCCCCCCGTCCCTGCCCTCGCAGAACCACCAGGCGAGCACGGGGCTGCACCTGTCCCCGTCCCCTCCCAAAGCCTCCTTCCCGGGCTGGGCCTCACCAGCTCCCACAGCCCGGGGGTGTCGTGCTGGTAGTCAAGGCCAGACAGGAGGATGAGCGGGGCCAGGGGGCCCTCGTGCTCGGCCGAGTCCCCATCACCTGAGAGGAGGGTGGAAGTGGAGAACGTGGGCGTGTCACCCCCTATCCACTCGCCCGCCTCCGGCAGCTCGCCGCCTTCTTTCGTGAGCCAGTCCAGAGCAGGCTTCGCGGAGCCAGCGGCCCCTGGGAAAGCAGTGGCGGGAGCGGTGCTGGGGGGCTGGTCCCGGGGTTCCGCAGTGGGGGAGGCCTCGGGGCCAGGGTCTGCGGGGGCAGAGGGCAGTGCCACTGCATCTGAGGGTGATGGGTGGGAGGCCAAGAGGTCCTCAGGTGTGGCCACGGGTTCGAGGTCAGTGACAGCAGGGACAGCGGTTCCAGGTCTGTCTGGGGAGCTGGGGGGGAGGGGCTCCTCGTGGAAGGGTGACTCTGTGGAGGCTGAGGCAGGTGAGGAAAGTGTGGGGCTGGGACCTGCCCACGGCAGGGAAGGACTGGCCTCAGGCAGGACATCTGAAGCTGTGGCTGAGGAGGGAGCCGCAGGCTCCACGGGAAGGGTGTCAGGAATAGGGGTGACTGTGGCCTCGGGGGCAGCAGGTGGGGAGGGGGTGGGTGCATCTATTGCAGGAGGGGCTGAGGAAAGAAGCAGGCTCTGAGGGGCAGGCAGAGAAAGACAGGAGGGGCCACTCAGCAGGCAGGCGCGGGAGCAGGCGGCAGGCAGGCAAAGGATGTGTTAAGAAGAAAGGAGACCAAAGGAAAAGAGAAACAAAAACAGCCCATTAATTCTCCAAAGGAGAAAAGCGGAGGGCAGGCTCCGGGGCACCTGTGCTGAGGTGGGGCCCGAGGCCCAGACCTCCCTGACTCTCAGCTACAAACGTCCTCTGCTGGGCAGTGGACGCCTTCCGCACGAGTCGCCACACACAGCAGCTCAGATGCGCACGACAGAGCCACGGGCGAGCGGGCAGGCACACAGACCCCGGGCCGTCAGAAAGCCTCTCATCGGGGGACCCCATACCCCCGCTTCCATGCCACCCAGCCTGGAGTCACGCTCACCTGTTGGCTGACCACCACGGGTCCAGTGTCGCACGAGGCCTTGTGCGTGCACAGGTGCTGCCAGATGCACCAGTTACACCCCCAGCGGCTGCTCACACAGGCCTGGCACCTGCACAGAGCACAGCCATGGGGCAGGGGTCACCACGGGCAGCCCTGGGCCTGGGGGGGTGGGGTGAGGAACTCACTGTGCAGACGGGTGGAGGTCGGTGACGGCCACACAGTCATAGAACGACAGAGAAGCTTTGGCAATCACGACCGTGCCAAACCTGAGCTCCACACTCACGGAAACATGGTCTGCAAAGGCGGGGAGAGTGCCAGGGCTGAGGAGCGGGGAGGGGTGTCCAGCCCCCACGCCCATGTCATGAGACCACGCAGAGTGGAGTTAGCACCCCAAATGGGGAAGGGCACCCAGGGTCAGGGGACAGAGTCCATGGGACACAAAATGGGGACTTTAGGGCCTTGGGGACTAGTGGGGAGACTCAGAGAAAGACTTGAATTCACACCTCACCCAGACCATGCCCCTGGGAGCAAGGTGGGAGGCGGGTGGGCTCCCGGGCCCGGGGGCTGGCCCCTCATCTCACGCACCAGCTCCTCTCGGCAGCGCTGGGGCCCCACTAGGGTCTGGGGAGGGGCACATCACACCCGAACTGGTCAACAGGGCAGGACTCTGGTGTTCCCCAAAGTGGCAGGAATATGACTCCCCCGGCCATAGGGGTGGCAGGTCAGGTATTGACAGGAAAACCTGCCAAGAGAGGCCAGGACACAGTGCTGGGGTCACTGGGCAGCAGATCAGGGCTCGTGCTTAAGGGGCACCCAGTGTGGGTGGGCACCAGTGGCCACCAGCACCCCCGCCTTCACAGACACCCTCAGGCCTGTTTACTAACAGAGGGAGAAGGCAAGGCCCCAAGAGAAGTGACTTGTGCAAGGCCATGTGGTATCTGGTACACCTGACACCAAAATCCAAGGTGTTGACCCATCACCAGAGACTTCCCCACTAGGCCCTGCCCACTCCAGTCACGCACCTCCCTCCTCTCCTCTCGGCTGATGTTGGCGGGATTCGTGGCTACCACTTGCAGGCAGCCCAGCTCAGGCTGGAAGCTCCACAGCCATCTCTCCGGGCGCTGGCCCCGCGAGCACTCAGAACGGCGACTGCACCTGGGCAAGAATGACCAGTGTCCACCTGTGACCCTCCCTCCCCATGAGGCAGGGCCACCTATGGCCCTGGGCAGGGTCCTCCACTGGGCCATGATGCCAGGATGGGGGTACCCTGGCAAGGCAACGACACCCAGGGTGGAGGATGCAGTGGGGGACTGGGACATCCAGAGGTCAGGGGTTGAGGGTGAAGGGCCAAGCACCAAGAATCCTGGACAAGGCAACTACACAGGAGCACTGAGGGAACGAGGCCGGGGTTAGGGCCAAGGAAGGGGTCAGGGGCTGGTGGGGCACTGACCTGCCAAGGAGCACACACCACCCACAGTATGGGTCCCTGTGGGCCAGGCAAGATGCGCAGTCCAGGTGCTGAGCACAGGTGGCCACAGGAACCTTGAGGACCTGTAAGAGCAGAGGGAGGGAGGCCATAAGTCCAAATACTAGTGGCTCACCCAGGTATGGGTCCCTGGCCCAGCCCAAGGCCCCTCCCAGCAGCCTGACCCCAGCTGTCGCCTGGCACTCACTGTGCTCTGGGTCATGACATACAGGTGCTCAAAGGCCCCGTCAAAGATGAGGTCTCTGCTCACCGCGGACCCCTGCTGGATGCTCTCGGTGGAGTATGGGTGGCCATCGCTTCCCGGGCCCAAATACACCTGAGATCAGAAACCGCTAGGTCTGTGGCCCAAGTCCATGGCCACAGGCTCAAGGTTCTCCCTCTCCCCACAAAGAAGCAATTTACAGGTGGATTTCCTCCTAGTCAGAACAGATGGCTACATCCAGCCCTGGGGGCGGAAGTGGGGATCAGAAGGGGTGGGGATCCCAGTTAAACACCACCCAGCCCCAGGAACAGGAGCTCGGGTCACCTCTCCTAGCCTGGGGTCAGAGGCCTGTCATGAGCCCGCATTCCAGCCCCAGGGGTCACAGGAGTAGCTTTGCCCAGGCTGGGCCCCCAGACACTCATCCCCTCCAGACCTTGGGGCAGGGCCCAGTACTTCCTGTGGACTCACCCTGTGCAGCTGACCTTGACTATCACCCAGGAAAACGACAGTGTGTCCATCCTCCATGGTGACTGCCACAGCTGTTAGCTGAACCCCTGGCCACTCTAGAACTGGCGTGGCTTCCAAGGGGATGCGGCTGGCCATGGGGCTGGGTGTGTGGTCTGAGCCACAGGGGTAGGCGTCTAGGGTGTCCTGCAGGAAGCAGGAAGCACTGGTGAGGCCCTCCCTGGATGGCCTCCTCACCCCATCCTCCCGGATGACCCACTGCCTTGCCCAGGCTTTCTGCCAGTTCTCCCAAAACAACTGTCTCCTCTGCCGGGCCTCCTGCGACAATCCCATCCCTACCGCCAGCCTCCCCAGCGAAGTCTCCCACAGCTGCATCCTTAGCCCTGCCTGGGCGGCTTATCCGCAGCTGCCTCAGGACAGTCTCCAGCAGCTCCGTCCTCCTCTTTGATTCCTACCTGTTGGGGACCCCACCTCTGCGCATCCCGGGCCTGGGAGCTGTTTCCTCCAGTGTAGGTGTAAGCTCAACCTTCTCCCTGCCCACTTCTCCCAAGCCCTGGGGCACGCTCAGCCCCAAGTCCGCAATGGCCCCTGGACCCTGACACGGCTCAGTGACCCAGGCCCCCGAGTGCAGCTTCTCTCTTCCCTTCTCCAAGCCATCCTGAGGCTAAAGCCAAACAGGTCTCAACCTCACCTGCCCTCTTGCTTGAAAGCCTAAAACAACAAGTCCCAGCCCTTTGTCCCCATTCTGGGTGGCTGTTCCGTCCCCCAAACACCCTCTCAATCCACCTACACAAATGCCGTCCCTGCAGAGCCTAGGCCAAGTACCCCCCGACAGCTCTGTCCCCCTGAATGCCACTCTTACTGCAGACGCC